>JAQFVV010012557.1:1020203-1340203 GCA_028023455.1 Epiperipatus broadwayi
AAAATGATCAACAACATAGATTCTCAATATGTTTAAATAGGAAAAAAAAAGAAAGACGAATCATAGTTGGAGAACTGCAATTTATTTAGGATCTACTTGCCCTAATCAGCTGTGTGCGATATACATATATACGGGAGAAGTATACTTACAGATCCGATAATTTGAAAGATGGCAGACCCTGATGACAAGAAAGACTCAAAGTATATCGGTGAATGGAATCCTTATCTGCCCTATGATTTAGCCGTGTGGCCCAAGAAGTTCGAATTGAATACAAGAACAAGTTCAGAGGAGTGTGTATAGTTGGTTATATATATATTATATTATATTTTTTTTCTCTCATTTATGTTCTTTGTAAATTTTTTTTATGATATATATATATATATATTATTACTGCATACCTTGTTATATGGATTTATTACTCTAAAGTGGGAAGGAATATAGGTCACACCCATTGTGTAATCTTTTAGATATTGTTTTTTTCCTTTTATATATCTTGGGGTCATATATATATATACATCGGTGGAGGGTAAATATAATTTAAATATTTGTTATACATATTGGACTCATATTTATGCATTAGTGGAGGATAAATATAATAATCTGGGGATAATAAATATTCACTTTTGTAATTAAAATCATTTATAAGTTTTGACTTAGCTTTAAAATAATTATTAAGTTATTAGTACAGATATATAGTTTTTTTTTTAATCAAAATGCAAATCCACGTAGTTAACCTGAGATTTATAGAATATAAAGTGAGCTAGATAGGGATAACTACCGGGGAGTTGGATTGTTTCTTTTATTTTAGTCCGAACATCTCAAAATATTCATATTCGTTAATGATTAGTCACATTTTACACACTCTTTCGGGAAAGAAAAGGAATAAGTATAATCTTGAACGGGAGTGGCGCTAGAGACTGAAAGAAATATTCAGTACTCTTAAAGGTGTGTAAGGACACTTTAATTAGTCAACGTATAATTAATCGGCTAATGAAACAATTTAACAAGGAAGGTCTGGATGGGCCTAATTTTAGGTTCAATCTACTTCCTCTAATAATTTCTTTGAGGTATTTACTCATATTTAATCAAAAATATTTTAGAGAATTATTAACGATGTCCCATTCTTTAGCATACGTCACTTCATGCTCGGTGCGTATGAGAGTCTAACCATGCAAGACCACTACAGGGTCGTCGAACCGGCACAGAAAAATGGCGCCTCAATCGTGGTAAAGACGAACTAGGTTAAGATGAAAAAATAGTATTAGTAGAAATCTATACTATATTTTCGTGGTTTCAAAACAAATTTAGGACAGCTAAGTTAAGAGAAGAACGTTGTAAATGAGATAGGATTTTAATAATTGCGTAAGAGAAGGTTGAAATATACGGTTTTGATTATTTTAGTTATAAGATTTTTTTCTTTTTCGAGCAAAAATTTATTATCGTGAACGAAATAAATTATTAACAGAAGTTGGATAAATAATTCTGTCATTTATTAGGCATATAAGTAGAACGGGGCATTTGAAATTGTTTGTTATATTATTACACGTATGAGTAAATTGTCATTAGAAATCAGGGAATGTGCTTGGAGGAAAGGGCGATTAGTAGGGCATAGCGTAAGACGTGGTGTACTGCGAATTTACTATACGAAATTAAATTAAATATTTTTCTGGAATTGAGTTAATAAACGTTAGTATAAAGGTAAGAATACCTTGACTTTCAAGTTCAGTAAATTTAAACCCGTAAATGCTTATGAGATCACGGAAAATCAGAATAAAACAGGCAATAATCAATGAAACGCTAGTAAACCTGTCTGAAGAACAGGAAGTGGATTGTCAGAAAAACGATCTAGGAAAGGAAAAAGAATGCTTAAAGGAAATGATGGAAGATTTCGCAAACCTTGTGAAAAAGGAAATGGCTAAAATGTCAAAAGAAGTAGAAAGATGGAGAACAGAGAGGGCTAAACAAGAGGAAAATATCGTTCAGAAAATAGAGAAAATGCGAAGCGAATTAGTACAAGAAATAGATTTAAGATTTCAAAAGTGGGAAATGAAATGTGATAAATCTAAGCAAACTAAGGAGGATGAGATAGAAGCAAATATAAGAGATAGTCAGTCAGTAAGTTAGGGCCAGAAGAGATAAAGCAGGACACAGAAATGGAGTACAAACAAAATAGGATGGTTGAAAATGTTAAAAATGAACAAGACAACCATATGGCAAATAGTGGAAATCATCTTGATGGTCGTATAGAAAAGACCAATGGAAGTGATCAGCTGCCACATTTAAATATTAACCAATTTTTAAAAATCCGTACATTTGAAGGAAAAGTGGGGGAGGCTCCAGTGGGGCATATAAGAAGTCTGGAAAATTACTTTCGGATAAACAAAGTAAATGAAATCAGTAAATTGCTTGTTGCCAGCGCTCATCTCAATGGAGGCGCATTAGCTTGGTGGGAGTCTTTGTTTCATCATCCTCCAACCTTCAATCAATATAAGGATATGATTGTTAACAATTTCTGGAGCGTAGAGCATCAAGAAACAGTTATGTATCAGGTCATGCAGGAGAAATACAAAAATAGTATAGGTAAAAATTTGGCACAGTTTTTCCGCAGACAAGTAGCAAGACTACGGACTTTAAGCACATGTAACATGTTGGAGGATCGAATCATTAGAATTATCCGAGGTAATTTGCCTTCCCATGTTGCACAGATGCTAAAACTGACTAGAGTAAAATGAGTTGAACAAATAGCTCACTGGCTAGACACCATAGATGGGAGAGAGTAGGATTGTGTGGTACAAGAAATGCAAGAGAATAGTAAAGGTACAGCCCAGAATTGGAATGTAAAGAGTGGGCTGCTAAACACTTCATTGAAAAGGAAATGTCAAATCTGGTCTGTTCTTGGGAAGATAAAGTACCAGAATATGCACCACAGAGTTGTCCAAAAATACCTTTAGAAATTTAAGGAATTGGGGTCATTGCAATGTTAGACTCTGGTAGCCAGATATCAGTGATATCTGAAGAATTATACCAGAAAATTTTATCAGTAAACTCACGGATAGAGACCTTACCTTTAAAGGCAACACAAATCACCCTTGCAAATAACCGAAAAGCAAACCTTATTCCCAAGCAAATATGGTTAGAATTACTTATAAATGGGAGGACAGTCTATCATGTATTTTTTAATTATGGGTAGTTTAATTCATGACATCATATTAGGGTCTGATTTCTTGTATAAGAACCAGTGTATTGTAAATTATGAAAAGGGAAGAATGAGCTACCAGGGAGGTGATATTAAATTCTTGCCACCTCAGTTGCCAAACTTTGGGGAAACTTGTTGCATAAGTCAATCTATTGTAGATTTGATGCAAGAAAAAATGAGTGAAGTAAAGACAGCATCTAATGGGGACAGCAAAAAACTCCAAGAGATATTCCAAGAGTATCATGAGATTTTTTCAGACAGTCCAGGGAAGATTAGAGGATATCAACAGAGGATCAAACTGAAACCAGGGGAACCTTTTCAAGCACTGTCATACCCAGTCCCAAATCAATTTAAAAAAGAAGTGGAGAAACAGTTAGAGCAGATGTTGAAGGGGGGCATAATTAGTAAATGTTCATCTCCTTACTGCAACCCTTTGGTGATGGTTAGAAAAAAAGATGGGTCAGTAAGGTTGTGCTTGGATGCCCGTCAGCTCAATAAGGTGACTATACCGGACTGTACAATCCCACCTCCGATACAAGAGTTACTGGGAAAATTTAAAGGGAAAAGAATATTTTCTACATTCGATCTAACTTCCAGTTACTGGCAGATAGAACTCCACCCAAATGATCCCAGTATACTGCCTTCAGGTATGGGGATTATTCATACAAGTTTAATCGTATGCCATTTGGACTGATCAACAGTGGTGCTGGGCTGCTGCAGTGTTTAGATCAGGTCCTATCATCTGATATCAAGAAAATTCTGACCATGTATGTGGATGATGTTGTTATAGCATCTGCATCTATGGAAGAGCATCTCCAGCAGTTGGAACAGTTTTTTAGGGAATGTAAAGAAAAAGATATCAAGATAAATTTAAAGAAGAGTAAAGTGGCCTCTGAGGATATCGAATTTCTGGGTCATTTGGTAGGCCAGGAAGGAGTCAAACCTCATCCAGATAAAATAACAGCGATTGCAGATTTCCCTAGACCACAGACAAAGAAACATATACGGTCATTTTTGGGACTATGTAACTTTTATAACAGATTTTGTGAGAATTTTGCTGGCCAAATGGAACCATTGCTCAGATTGATTAAAAAAGAGGTCAGATGGAAATGGACTATTGAACAGGAAGAAGCTTTTAACCAAGTAAAGCAAAGTTTTTAAAACAGGTTGTGTTGGATTATCCTGATTATGATAAGCCGTTCATTCTCCAGACCGATAGTAGCGGATATGGCCTGGGTGTCACTCTGTCACAAATTCAACCTGATGGACAAATTGGGGTGTTATATTTTATAAGCCGCTTATTGAAGGGACGAGAACTTAATTATACGGTCACTGAAAAAGAGGCTCTGGCCATTGTATGGGCTTTCCAAAAGTTTTGCCCTATGTTGTTAGGCTCTCAAGTAGTGGTGATAACCGACCATAAAAGTCTTGAGTTTCTAAATCACAGCTATCTTACTAATAGCAGGTTAGTCCAGTGGAGTTTATTCCTGCAGGAATTTAACTACACTGTGAGGTATTGCAAAGAGGCAGAAAACGTGGTTGCGGACATCCTCAGTCGTCATCCTGTCCCTGCACAAACCCCAAAACACCTCAGTCTGGAGCAAGCATACATAGCAAGTACCATGATAATGGGAAAAAATGAAGACATAGAAAAAGAATTAAGCCAACTAACTAAGAGGCAACAAGAAGACAGCTATCTAAATAGCATTTGGACAGAATGCCAGAAGTCTGGAACAACTAATTCCAGAGAGATAAGGGATAAATATAAAGTTGAAGGAAGAGTGTTATATTGTCAACTCAAAAAAAGCAAGGATGAATGGAAGGTGATGATACCTCCAAAAATGAGACGGGCTCTCATCAGTTATATGCATCAGTTGTATGGTCATTATGGAACGCCAAAAACCGAGTATTGTTTAAGACAGTGGTTTTACTGGCCACGGATGCACCAGGATATTATCACTGTACTGAATCAATGTGAAATATGTCAACGTACGAAACCACAGAATCAAACGTACATCAGCCTAATGAAATCAATCATACCTGATGACCTGAATGAGGTGATGGCTATAGATTTTTATGGCCCCTTGCCGATGTTCAACAAAAAGAGATACCTACTGGTTACATATGATTTGTTTTCGAAATGGGTGGCCACTTACCCTTTGGCATGCACCACCACCCGAGAAGTTACACGGGTATTAGACACTGTACATTTTCCAAAAGTGGGGAAGCCAAAGGCAATACTTTCAGATCATGGAACCCCTTTTGTGTCGGAGGAATGGAACCGATGGGTCTCCAAATGAGGTATCAAGAACCTGTTGACATCAATCCGAAATCCCCAGAGTAACCCCTGTGAACGAGTCATGCGGGAGTTGGGTATACTTTTCCATACCTATTTGCCAACAAACCATAGGGGATGGTTTTTGCCAACAAACCATAGGGGATGGGTTAAACAACTACCTCAGACACTGAATTATATTAACTGGTCGGTAAATGAATCCACTGGGTTTACTCCCATGCGATTACACTTTGGAAAACACCCTCCAAAACTGTTTAAAACTAGTCTTTCAGGGAGCCAAGAGGGAGTCATCGACCGGGATCACGATAAAACACAAGCTAAGGCTCAAATGCAATGAATGAGCACTAGGTGTAAAAAACGGAAGGGAACCCCTAAGTATACATTCCAAGTAGGGGACAAGGTCATGGTTAGGACACCCCATGTTAGTGATCCAGGGAAATTCAAATTTAAAAAATTTTGTAATCTCTATGAAGGCCCTTTTGAAATTGTAGAGTGTTGCAGGGATAATGCTTTCTGGGTGAGAACGGAACAAGGGATTAAGGGCACATATAATGCTTGGTCTTTGAAACCCTATGGGAAGGTAGCGATTAATTCAAAATTGATATCACTTGCATGTTAAAACGTATAATATAAATGCTGAATTTAAAATGTAAGTAATTAAAGAAGATGTAAAAATAGTTAAGTAAGACCATTAAAAAAGCATGGTTTCCTTTTTAACAGTCTCATCGGGGATGGGGGTATTGTGCCAATCCGTGTATAATGGCCATGTACAAAATGGTTGTTTGCTGAAGATTCAGCACAGCTTACATGTATCACATGAAAATTATAATTTTAATACGATTTATTAAATTATAATTCAGAGGGGAAGTGGGAGGTACGGATATAGTACATAAATAAATGGGTTTGGGCTATATTATATTCTTAGTATACCCACAGTACAAGTGTATGCAGTGTATATATGTTTTAATAATTTATTCGACTAGCAAACCTGTCTAAAAAAAAAAAAAAAATAAGTTGTAATATTTGTTTATGTGTAGAACAGTTTTTTTTGTTGTTGTTGTATTTTACTACTTATAAATGTTCGAACACACATATATAGAAATGTATTTTTATTTTTTTTTATTTTTCCTAAAAAAAGAAAAGAAAATTCTAAATAGTTAAAATTTTTTGAATTTATTAGAATTTATCTTTTCTAATTGTTAGAATGAGAGGGTTTGAAATTAATTAATTAAATTTGTAAAAGGAAAAAACCTTTTTGCTAATGACAATCTACTTTCAACCGAAGAAAATGTTTTGTATAAAAGAATTTTCGATTGATCGTGAATAAGGATAAAATAGATTTTATCTAAGAAAGGAATGTAAGCACAATGGGTGTCAAGTACTCAATATGGAAGCTTGCAAATGTGTACTTTAATAAATAAAAAGGTAAAAGAATGTAGAAAGGTATATGAAGGTATAATTAAATTTATTATTAGCTGATGCAATAGCTCGTAGAGGGGGTATGACAATTGGACTATTTGGGCTATATGTGCTGCTTACTGGGGGCTTTGAGTCAGTCGAGTACTAGCTTGTTAAAGCGTGCGGACCAAGGGAGATTAGCCTACTAAAGAGTGCAGACAAGTGGAGATTTGCCTGCTAAAGCGTGCAGATCAATTAATGCTAGCTTGCCAAAGCATTCCAATGGCAAAGATTTAGAAAGTTAAATCTTGTCTCCTGCTAGTCTAAAAAATGGAACAGTATAGATTTGTGAAAAACAATCCGACAGAGAGAAAGGAGAAAATGAACTGTGTCTGTTAAAATTATAATCACTTGGTTATTTCCCAGAAAAAAAATTTGAAAATTAGCATTCAGCAAGGATCATTAAGTGGAGTTTGGAAAATGATCAACAACATAGATTCTCAATACGTTTAAATAGGAAAAAAAAAAGAAAGATGAATCATAGTTGGAGAACTGCAATTTATTTAGGATCTACTTGCCCTAATCAGCCGTGTGCAATATACATATATACGGGAGAAGTATACTTACAGATCCTATAATTTGAAAGATGGCTCGATTATACATTCCGGGTTATTATCCTACCATGGAGTAGACTTTCAGCCGTAGTACACCACCTGTTTGGCTATCAAGTCCGAAGATGCCTTAGAAGAAATAGCAGACCCTGATGACAAGAAAGACTCAAAGTATATCGGTGAATGGAAGCCTTATCTGCCCTATGAAGTAGCCGTGTGGCCCAGGAAGTTCGAATTGAATACAAGAACAAGTTCAGAGGAGTGTGTATAGTTGGTTATATATATATATATTTTTTTTTTATATTCTATTATATTTTTTTTTCTCTCATTTATGTTCTTTGTAAATTTTTTTTATGATATATATATATATATATATTATTACTGCATACCTTGTTATATGGATTTATTACTCTAAAGTGGGAAGGAATATAGGTCACACCCATTGTGGAATCTTTTAGATATTGTTTTTTTCCTTTTATATATCTTGGGGTCATATATATATATGCATCGGTGGAGGGTAAATATAATTTAAATATTTGTTATACATATTGGACTCATATGTATGCATTAGTGGAGGATAAATATAATAATCTGGGGATAATAAATATTCACTTTTGTAATTAAAATCATTTATAAGTTTTGACTTAGCTTTAAAATAATTATTAAGTTATTAGTACAGATATATATAGTTTTTTTTTAATCAAAATGCAAATCCACGTAGTTAACCTGAGATTTATAGAATATAAAGTGAGCTAGATAGGGATAACTTACCGGGGAGTTGGATTGTTTCTTTTATTTTAGTCCGAACATCTCGAAATATTCATATTCGTTAATGACTAGTCACATTTTACACACTCTTTCGGGAAAGAAAAGAAATAAGTATAATCTTGAATGGGAGTGGTGCTAGAGACTGAAGGAAATATTCAGTACTCTTAAAGGTGTGTAAGGACACTTTAATTAGTCAACGTATAATTAATCGGCTAATGAAACAATTTAACAAGGAAGGTCTGGATGGGCCTAATTTTAGGTTCAATCTACTGCCTCTAATAATTTCTTTGAGGTATTTACTCATATTTAATCAAAAATATTTTAGAGAATTATTATCGATGTCCCATTCTATAGCATACGTCACTTCATGCTCGGTGCGTATGAGAGTCTAACCATGCAAGAACACTACAGGGTCGTCGAACCGGCACAATATATATATATATATGTGTGTGTGTATATATAACCAAAGGAAATACATATAAAAACAAAAAAGACTTATAAATCCAAAAAATAATATTATATTTCAACCAGAGGACTGTATTTCATCAGAAAGAAAAAATACACAGTAAAATGGCGATTCCATTTTACTGTGTATTTTTTTCTTTCTGATGAAAACCAGTCCTCTGGTTGAAATATAATATTATTTCTTGGATTTATAAGTCTTTTTTGTTTATATATATATATATATATATATATATATATTGTTTAACAATGCTTCCATTATTTTTTATGAAAAGAATGAGTTAAAAAGAAGTATAAAGGAGATTTTGATGCTAAAGCTTCTTGATTCTGAGGCTATCAATCTTATGAAGACTTCTTTTGATATTAAGAGAAAGTGGAGGTTGAAATGAATTATGGGAAGGTTTGTTTGTTTGTATATTTATGCCATTTCCTTTAGTTTGATTTTCACTTGAGAAGGTCTATTGTTTATAGGCAATTTAGAATCACTGCTAATTTAAACTTCACATCCTCTATTTGAATAAGTCTATATTTCAGTACTTAACAACATTGTAACATATGATTCAAGAAATTACCTTTTGGCTGTGTTGTTGAAATTTAGATTCTATTTTTCTTCACAAGATAGCCTTGCTGAAAAAATATAATGTTGGGGAGAGAGGGATGATTTGACATTATATATATAAATGTATGTGTGTATATCTTTGTTTATTTGTTAACTATGATTATGACGCTAACCCATTGAAACTATACTTGGTTAATTTAATTCAATTTTACATTTATTATATGTTAGAGTGTTTTAATAGTATATATATATCATTACATTATTTTTGTTTCATTACATGTAGAAAATATTGTAAACATAAGTTCTAATGTATTGATGAGTTAAACACCATATAAATATATGATTGTTAAAATATTTAAGTTCTAAATTAAAGAGGTAGTTAAAATATATATAGAGAAAGAATAAGATTATCATTTCAGTGACTATCATAGCGATTTCAACTCTCTAACTGGTAATGAGAAGTTAATCAAAGAAATATACATACAGTGAGAGGTTTTATGCTTATAATTTAATAATAAGCTTTAAGGAAGAGTTTGCAAAAATCTAAGCCATTTAATTTGATATATATATAATTTTACTTAAAATTATCAAAAGTTTCCACCAAGCGCTTTTTGGACTATATATATATATATATATAGGTGTTGTATATAGATTCTGGAGATATTTGAAATATTAAAACACAAGACACGCATGTAAATTCATAACAATAACAAATATTTATTACATTTAAATAAGAAAGAAAAACACACACATATATATATATTGTAACGATCTGGAGTAATGAGACTTAACGTAATCTACACTACAGGGCGCCACTAGGCATTTGAACCTAGAAAATTTATATAGTAGGCAGATACGTAAGTCAAAAAAAAATTATTTTATATATTTTGATTCCGGTCGTTAGCCCATTGTCACTAGCTCAGTGGAACAGCAGAGATTTATATTTTATAATAAATTCTTATCTAAAAATATTTTTTAAAAAAAGAATAAAAATAAGCCACTGCCAGTAATTAACACACGAACATTTATTTACGCACATATATATAAAATTTAACATTATTATTTTATCATGTTTACTTTAGCATTTTAAAATTTAACTTACATTTTTAACTTCTATTTTAGATTTTAATTTACATTTTTATTTTATAAGTTCGCACAGATGGATTTATAAAAATTTGTTTTACGGTCAAAAACATTTCAAAATAAACATAAACCATCAAAATATAAAGTCATTGGTGGAATTGCAGAGGAAAATTTCTAAGAAACCCAATGGCATTCATCATAAGATGCCACATAGACACCAATAACTTAACACTTTAATGGATCACTTTCGTTATTGGTCGAGTGAAGTAAAACTCTGAAACTTTTAATTGGTTTTAATTGGTCAAGTGAGAAACTTTTTGATACAAATATTTTCATATTTTAATGTATATTAATTTTAGTTTCGTTTTCAAAAAGTATATTAATTATTTGTCATGTTAGAAAAGTAAACGAAAGTTATTTCAAAAATATATTTTTATTTGTATTTTATAAAAATATTCAAAAGCGGAAAAATCAAAGAAAACATTATGAGCAAATTAGAAGGATTGTAAATGTCATTTAAATCCCTCCCAGATTTCACGTTACGAATTTTTTAAGAATTTTTTAGGAAAAATCTTAATGTCTTTCTCAAAATAATTATACTTTCAGCATATTATTAAAAAAATACATCAAAAATACATTATAATGCCAGAAAAATATTCTAAAACATTAATCTTTGTTTGAAAATCAAATAAACAGCTTGGAGCAATCTCAACTCTTGACAAGATATCAAAATTCTTGCTACGGCTGGTTTCTTTTTCAATTTACAATCATGTAAAGTATACAATTTTTTAATAAAACCTTACTACTTTTGTAAAATAACTATATTTTTATCAGATTTTATGAAAATTATTTATAATATGTACGAAACGTAATAAAAAAAACCACTCCAAAATATATATATTTTCATTTTAGCGGTGAAAAAATATTTAACAGAATCATCAGCCAATAAGAATTGAGAATAGATTGAGAATAGATTATCCAACCAATCAAAACTGGCCTTCTTCTTTTGTTCAACTTAAAACCCTCCTAGTATTGATTTTTTACTTGTAAAATAATTCAGAAGATGGCAGCATCTTATAGGCCTTGCTCTAAGCTTTAATCCAGGCATTTTTCATCAATGTAACTAAAAAATTGGCTGAATTAGAGCAATCTAAAGGTGACAACCATGAATTTGTGGTTCAAGCTATTAAAGTGTTAGAAGACATCCAAAATAAACACATCTTAGATACTCGCCATAAGGTATCAGTATTTACTGAATGTCTATATATTTTGATCAAATATGAAAACCAAAAACACAATTAACCGATAACGAATCCATGCAAGTGTCTATACCCAACTTAAATGTAATGCATTTTTATTTAGAGTGTCGAGTATGAATAGACTACATAGATTGCATTTGAAAGTTCACAGTTAAACCAATGTCAATCCACCTGATATATTGATGTGTTCAATGTAATATGAATACGACAACACAAAAGATTAAGAGAAGAAATTGCCTCTCATCAGATAGGAATACTACATCTATCTGACAATAAGAGCAATAAAATAAAAACTCCATAGGAAGGAACTGCGGTCTCTGTCTTATAATTCCTTCCATAGTCCAAAACGAGTGTGTGCTGCGTATAATAGCAATTCTGCCCATAGCGAATCTCGTACTACATCTACTAATTACACCAATATATTCAATCCATTGACCTAATTCAACTATGGAACGAATAATGTAAGATTACCTCCCCTAATATAACTTTACAAATCTATATAGCCATTCATGCCCGACTTAAGTTTAACATTTATATAATCTAGTTTAACAAAAACAGAAATCATAATAAAAATTTAAAGAACAAAAAAAATAAAAATAAATGGAAATGATTTTACAAAAGAAATACATTAAATAAAATTACTTATTAATAAATTAAGTTGGTCAGATAGGATTCTATTTCTATAAATTAAATATTGGGAAAAAGTTTATATTTTAGAGTTCATAGTGTTTTCAAATGTTCATTAATTATATATTTCTTACTGTTTTGAAAAATGTCCATAGTCTCTGATTTCTTGTAATGGAAGGTGTTAATTCCCATGATGTCATAAGGAGATCAGTGTGCAGTTAACCATTGGTCCTTTATGGTTGATGGTATTCTTCCGGGCCTTGATGTCTTGTGGTTTGCAATATTGGAAAATGATGTTTCATTTTTTTGAACAACTGAAGGAATTGAAAGTGCGTCTTGCAATCTCTTCTCCAACCCTCTCCAACTTAACACATATCTGTCCTCTCTTAATAATAATTTTCTTTACTCACTAACTATTTTATTTCCAAACTTTTTCTTTTATATGTAACTTTAGGATCCAATGGATATTACATCATCAATGATGATGATCCTTCCATTGAAGTCTGATTTCCTGATGGATTTCTTTCATTGGCCATTAGTTTCTACTGTTTTCCTATCTGACGGTTGCTTATACATTTAAATGCCCAAGGGCTAGTTCACTTGGACTAATTACAACAATCATTTTCATTTTATGATTAATTAATGTGTTTTCCAAATTTAAAGATATATTTTTATTTTTTAATCTTTACTGACAATTTAGTTTTAAAATTTTTTTTTTTTTTTTAATAAAGTTTTTTTTTTTTTTAATTTCTCATCTGTGCGATTTTAAATATATATATAAGTTTAGTATAGAATTTTAATTTTCAATTTTTAATTCTTAAAAAAGAAGTTTTATTTGCGAACTTTTATTTTTTTCTTGTTTAATAATAAAAAAATAATGTAACATCGTATGTGCCTGTTACAATATATATATATATATATGCCCGTTACAATATATATATATAAACAAAGCTTGCATTTTATGATTACTAGATGGAGCTTTACCAATAGCTCACTAACAAGCTTTGTTTACATAAATGCTGAGAGAGATAAAATTCAATCTCTCTTTCGTTATCTCCAACCTCCAGACCATGGTTTTGAGCTAATTGGCTCACCTCAGTGGAGGGTAGACAGAGTAGAAATTAGATCTAATACCACTACAATCTCACATGTTATACTCATTGTAAAATAAAAATTTACTGTCTTTTATATGAAGTTTATTTAACTACTAAAAAAAAAATACTAACAATCATAAAAAAAAATACATATATACTTTCGGATTATTTAAGTTTCCTTAAGATTGAATCATTGTTTGACCCATATTTCAATTTAATATTAATGTGCTTGTGCATGGAATCAGCTTTCCGCATTTAAATATAAATATGAAATTATCTTATAACTTTTCACAAAGCCTACACATTTCTTGCCCCCCCCCTTCATTACAACAATTATAAATTGAACTATTCCAACAAGCAAAATGTTTTGTATTTCCTAAGTAAAGATAATGTTATATCCAAACTTTTAATTATTGTAAATAATTGGTTGGAATATAAAACCACAGTTTTATTTCCATGCATGCTAAATAATCACTGCTATCCCCCTGTAATTCTGATCATCATGTTACCACTTTAGCGACTGTGTACATTTTGACAGGCTAGTATGTTGTCACAGTTTGACAATGTCCAATTTTATTACTTTCCACATACTCTGATTACAGATTGGCCAGCTTATAAATTAAAGTAACTTTTTGTCATCCCCCACATCCACACACACATCTGACTACAGCCCTCACCCTGTAATAGCAATTATTATCCTATCTTGCAAAAACCTCCAGATATTTTATAGCACTATGCAGCACTTCACAACATTTTACAACTGTATCAAAAATTCCCTACTTAATTAATAAAAAACAAACAAATGGAGCCAGGATCAAATCCTCAATCTCCTAATACTGCATACATAGTAACTAAATTATAAGATAGTTAATTCTACATATCCATTCGAGGTTGTACAATAACTCTACGTCAGTAATACTCAGTATTTATAGCTTCACATATACACACACAGGGCGATTATAGTCAATGCAAAATGACAAAGTCGACCGATCATGAATCAAAACCATATACTATATTAATTCCAAAAGTCAAGCACACAGCAACATTCGTCCAATCTGCATAATCATAACAGATTGCATCAACATTTTAAAGCATAGCAATGACTATTCAAATACTTTTCACACATCTAAGAATAGGCATATAATTTTGATAATAAAATCTTTCCTCCCTTTGTTTTTTTCATTTTTTTCATATGACAAATATACAAGAATTGATGCTTTACCCTCATTATACATCAACACATTTTTTTCCAATAGTTTCTTATGGGTCAAAATCATCCTCTTTTTTTAAAAACAAAAATCCTATAACTGTTAAATATATATTACACATGCTAACGAACATATAAATAAAAGCAAAATAAATAAACAATAAAACATTATGCATTGTCTCTTTTTGGTTTGAGTTCCTTTGAAGCTCAGTCTCAATATTTTATACTGACAAGCCAATTTGACAGAAAACACATATGTATTGTCCACAAACACCAATTAACCAGTTCTTGTTCACTGCCTTGGAAAAACACATTATATTTGTCTTTAATGATTATAGATGCACATAAAATTCTTTTATGCAAGATGTAGCTACATTGATACTTGATGTCTTCATATTTAATCATGATAATTAAAATTGTTGAAAATTAGTCCTGCAGATTACTTACAGTTTTTTTTTAATACTTTTCTTCTCAGGTTCGAATTCAGATGATTTATTATACATTTTAGTCCATAACTTTAGTTTCTTTAGTTTTCATCATTATTTTTTTTCCAGTTTCTTTCAGAAGAAAAAAAATCAAATAAAGTAGTGTTCTAGATGCTTTTTTTACTATATTCTTAAGTTGGGGTCTCAATCAAAAAAAAATGTTAATAAGACTGACAAATAGTTAACTAACTTTATATTAAAATCTGATCATTCCCTTGGAGTTTTATTATCTAATCCATGGATACAATACTGTTTTTGAGCAGTCTTCTTTAAACAAACTTTTAACAAACAAATACAAAGATTGAGATATTGAATACAAAACTTTTTGTTATGAGCTAATTTGGCCATAATTGATTTTGGAGAAAAAAAATTATACACCATTTATAATTGAATTAGCACTTCATCTTTAAGTAATATATACACACTTGTTAACAAGTTGAGTCATTTGCCATCTCCGAGAGAAAAACAATCAGAGAAGTTGGTCAGATATTGAATTAGCAAGAGCAGTCTCCCTTCACTTTCCTTAGGTTTTATAGTGGGAAAAAACCACCTGCAAGTTTCCATTTTTCCATGCTTTGTTTCTTCTAATTTACAATTCTCTCTCCAAAGTCAACCTTTGATCCCATCTGTTAAATGTTGGTTTTGGTTTATTACTTTCAGCTCCGATTTCATTTTTATTTCTTCTTTCTTAACACATTTTACATGGCTTTGATTTACGAGAACTATTCAAAAAAAATATAGAATTACTGGTATTTTATAAAACTGATATTATATAAATAAATCTCTTCTTTAATACTTAATTCAAATTTAGAACTGAAAACAAGAACCAATTCCTGTAAAATCCATACAAAATAAATTCATTTTACATTATACTATCAAATAATCTAGAGTACAATGTGTAAATTTCCATGAAGAAAAAAAATCTATATATGCATCATATATGCATATACGCATGCACAGACTCAATACTAAATAATGGCTGCTTGTTCATATTCATATTAGTACAAAATAACTTTACTAATTTCCTAAAATTTTAGACCTATTCTCATGCAAAAATCTGCCAAATGGATGCTATCTATATCAAATCCCATTTCAATTTGCACTAACATATTTATTCATAAATATTATGATTCACAAAGACTCTTTCTTTTATACATATAAATCAACATTTTTAAAGTATTTAGTGCGTGTGATAGTCAATCCCCCTTCATTACATAATGATACGCTATAATTTCAAATAAAGCACACACACAGATCTCTCTCTATATGTTAAATTTAAGCCACACAGTTATTAATCTCTCTAAATAAAGCTTTTAATTTTTCTTAAACTTAAAAAAAAGAATTACTTGGAAATAAATAGTTAAGAAACTAATCCTACCATTTATTTCCCCATCATTTGTTTTTTTATGAAAGAAACTAAGGGTTATATATATATATATATATATATATATATATATATATATATATATATATATATATATATATATATATATATATATATATATATATAATCAAAATTACCCCAAATTCACAACTCAAACAGTCTATCCAAGAAAATAAACTCTAAAACACTACCAATGGTTTCACTGCTCCAAGAAGACCTCAATTGTAAAGAACTACAAAATAATAACATATTTAAACTAAACATTATCCACAATTCTATTTATCTTCCATCCACCCTTAATATTAAAATAATTTTTAAATAAGTTAACTGCTTCAGAATCACAAATTTTTAATAATAAAAATTATTTAATTCTTCTTTTAATTTTATTTTTCTCAAAGAAGACGAACTTAGCTTTATCAAAATTAATAATGTTGGCCTGTATCTTTTAAATAAATATATAAGTAGAACTAAGATATTTATTTCTAATCCTACTTTTACAAACTTTTACTCTTTCTGCCTTATATATCTAAGTAAAAGATACAGGCCACATTATTAATTTTGATGAAGCTAAGATTGTCTTCTTTGAGAGAAATGAAATTAAAAGAATTAAAGAATCTTTATTGTTAAAAATGTATGATTCTGAAGCAGCTAACTTATTTAAAAGTTCTTCTAATATTAAGGGTGGATGGGAGGTAAATGGAATTGTGGGTAATGTTTAGTTGAAATATGTGTTGTTATTTTGTAATTCTTTATATTTGAGAAGTCTGTTTCTGGCAGTGAAACCACTGATAGTGTTTTAGAGTTTATTTTCTTGGCTAGTATGGTTGAATTGTGGATTTGGGGTAATTGTGCTTATTTATTGACTAGTTTAGCTTTATACTTTTAATGTTTATATATATATATATATATATATATTATTTGCACAAGATATATATATATATATATATATATATATATATATATATATATATATATATATATATATATATATTGTAACCATATATTTTAGCATAAAATATAATAATTGATGTAACTAGTATAAAAAATTTCTCTGTCTTCTTTGGTGATTTGATTGGCTTGATTTGCACTTTGAACAGATTACTCTCTTATATTATTTAATAAATTTAAATTTGCTTCATTCCATATACTAATTCATATCAGAATGTTTAACTTTTAAAAATTTTAACAACACATTAAATTTGGTAAAATAATATTAAAATATAATATTTTATTTACATTTGTTTAAAGTAATCTTAAAAATTATTTCTATTGAATTAACAAAAAAACCATTTGTTCAATTAAAATAAATTATTAAAAATAAATACAGTAATTACGTATGCGTCTCAATGTAAAAAAAGAAAAGAGCGCGAATTTAAGAGGAGATCGTCTGTTAGTTTTGCTTTTGGAGGGAGAAAAAAGAAAAGAAAGGGTAAAAAGGCAAATGGTGTAAATTTGATAAGCTTATTTTAAAATAGTTAACAAGTAAACTGATTACCACAAATTTGCTATAAACGTAAAATAACATTGTGGTATTTAATTCTAAGATGAATTGCTAAATTCAAAAGTCTGTTCAAGTCGGCTGGCCAAGTGGATCAAATCACCGGTAATAATTTCCCAATATTACATTTAAAATGTTGGAGCTTCCCAGTTTAAAAGAATTAATTGCAAGAATTTGGTATGTTTTAAAATGTTTATTGTTCTACAATTTGGAAAAATCAAATAAGTATTTTAATTACAAAAGTTTTATAAATATGAAAATTTGTTTTTTTAAAAAGAAGAAGTTTAAATTAAAGTAAAATGTTAAAGTTATCAACATAGTTTAATATTTCCTTTTCAAATTCTAATAAAAATATAGTATTGATTGATATTTAACTTTATAATGCCAGTAATATATTTGCTAGTTAATTTGTTTGCCATTTGGATAATAAACAGTCTTCAAATAATTGATCAAAGCTATTTTCTAATTTTATCGTTAGTTTGGAATGATTGAATTAATTGCTGTAATTATTATTCCCAGATTTAAGCATGGATAAATAAATATTAGCATGGATGTAATAAACTTGGAACATTTTAATAGAGAAATGTAGAAATTAATAACTTTTGAAAAACATTTTCATTTAAGTTCTGCGAGTCATGTCTTAAAATTGTTTCTTGTTTATGGAGCCACGTAAAAATCGTTAATCTAATATTGCTGATAATAATTAACACAAATGGATAAAATTACATGTAGGAAATTCAACTATAATTATAGCTATTACTTCGTACATTTATTGTTCGACACATCGTACATGGATTTCACGGATCATAGTTGTCGTTATAAAATGCTCTACAATCTAATTTGTGACCCACACACCTGCTAAAATTCATGTATTGAACTATAAAATGCTATACATTTAAATTATATCACACAAACACTGGTTGGATTTTATGTATTTGATGAATAATTCATTACTTTAATTTTATCGTTATATGAACTTGCATGTGAAGTTCATAAGTTATATTTTATTAAGTTTAAATTAGTAGGGGTTGAATAAAATACTTATTAAAAAAATAGTGCTTGCGAAAAAGCTTAAAAAGTACTAAATGAATTCATGAGGTGTATCAATCTTTGTGAGGTATTTTGTGAGTCTTTCCAGATTTCTATTCCGATACCAATATTACTTATATTATATTACACGTGTTTTATTTTAAGCAAGATAAGTTAGTACATTAGTTGTCCTGATTAGAGTAACATTTTATTATGCAAGAATCCCACATTTGCTAAAGTGTTAGTGTATTCTGAATGATCAGAATAACTGAGGAGGATGATTTTGCACTTTAATGTGAAGTAAATAGTAATGTTGTTTTAGAATGTTAAAGGGCATTGGTCTGTGCTGGTGGTTAATCCGCAGATTATTTAATTGCCATTTTTTGTATTTTACACTCATTCCAGCGCTGGTGGTTAATCCATGGAATTGTGTAATTATACGTATTACTTTATGATGGTGTATCAATCCACAAAGCGTTTAGTATTATTTAATTCCTATGTGTAGATGAACGCATCCACAGGAATATGTTCTACTTCATAGATATAAGTTGGGCAAAGTATTTTAGTTAATCTGCTAAATCATCTTCTTCCATTTGTAAGCATAATTCATAAGTTAGATCATCAAATTGTAGCAGGACATTCTATTCAAGTTACTTCCTAATAATTAACTGTTGGTTGATTATTATTTACCGGAGTGTAAGTTTAAATTTTCATTTTATTTAATGATTACATTATAGCTAAATCCTACAGATATAATATTATTTATTATATTATTATAATTTTACGGTATGGATTTATTGAATCTGGAAATGATGTTGAATACTTCATGAGTTGATGTTGAATTTAGTATAATTTGCTCAAGATTCATTATATCAAATTGAAATAAGGTATGATTAGGTTTTTAAAACCGTACCTATGATATGTTAGTGAAGAAAGTTGATGGAATTATAATTTATTTATTTTATTTGTTTATTTATGTTTTTTAATTATAACATTGGAATTAATTATTTATTATTCATAAATTTGTAAATAAACGTTGATTTATAATTATACTTACTGTGCCGTTGCTATGTGTCATTCTTAAAATCAGAAATCATAAACCTTGGATAGAGCATACATTGAAGTACACACTATAGTCAACATGATATACGAGTTTAATGATATTTTGAGAAAACATTTGGATGCTTTTAGTCTTTGGTAGTTTATGATGTGTAGGGTACAATAAAATCCCATTTACCTTTTCCATCATTTTGGCTTTGCGTAGTTGATTCTAGTATGCAATATAAATTAATTATTAGACTTGTAAACAGATTTACCAAATAATGATATGATTGAAAATATTTACTTAACATTTAAATTGTCATTTGTCAGTATAAAAAGAGTCTCAGTGATATAGTAAACTATAAAAAAAAGAACCCAAGTACTTATGTTTATTTATTGCAAAGCTTTACCTAGACTAGCATTTGTATTAAAATCATATAGATGGTTTAAAATTTCATAATATTATGTATTTCCACAAATTATGCCATCTTGTACATGGTCGGCCATCGGGTCTCATACAATAAAAATCGCAAATTAAGGTTTGTAACATAATAACATTGCACTTATAATTTGTTTACTGTATTTTATCATACTACTTTGATAGGTCATCGCGGTACACCCTGGCTGCGATCAAATTAAATCATAAAAGTTTATGTTAGATCATTAGTTTGGTCTGTGATAAGTTGTTCCAGATGTTGGTTGTGGTCCTTGGTGCATAAAATAGATAGCATAATATGCTTTTGGATACAGTTCTTAATAGCTGACAATGTGTAGTGGGAATTGATCAGTGATCAAGGTTACGATTCTCAGTGCACTTACGTTATGTAGTTGACCACACTTTGTAAGGGTTACAAATTTTTGGCGCCACAACATGGTCGGCTCGATATGTAAGGGTTACAAATAGAGTTGGGACAACAATCGAACGGTTACAATATATATGCAAACAATTAAGTTTCACTTTATTCTTTAAGGAATTTTCCAATAATGAAAAATTTATAATATTACAATAAAGATGATTTATTATTATTTAATAGCAGCAATTGAATTAAAACAGGCAAAACTCTTCTCCATATAGTATTGCCACTCAGTACCAACCATCGTAATCAATATGGAGAGAGTTTTGCCTATTTTAATAACAGTAATGTGCTAGCATAAGAAATAGTGATCACGTGATGTTTAGTAATTGGATTAACTAGTCCAATTTCAGAAAATTGATAATAGTAAAGAACATGGCAAAATAATTTTATTACTCTAAAATTTTTATAATACTTCTGTGAAGTATTTCATAGATTTAAATGTTATGCAAAAGAATTCAAATAAATTGAGCATATGACACTGTTTTTTTTTTTTCAAATAATGCTTTAGATATGCAAAAATATTACATTAAGCTATCATTTTAAAACAAAAAATAGGGTTCAAAGGGCTAAAAATAAAAATAATATGCAACTAATTATCAAAAATGAAAAGAAAAATTAATAATAGTAAATTATCAGAGTTTAATACTTATATGTACTATGGTTACATTATTAATATAGATGGAAAAACAATGCATAAATTAATTATAGAATTTTTTCAACAGAAATAACTTCCATTTTGAAAACACCATGCTCCTATGCTCCATCAGTAAAGGATTTATAAGTGTATCATCATCATCATCATTTTTAAACCATGATAGAATAAATGCCTCTCCAAGTTTAATCCTCTTCTCCAACACTTAGCTTTTCTTCTCCATAGTACTCTAGCAAAGTTCCTCATTTCATCCATCCATCCACTTTCAAACTTTACCTGTCAAATTATTGTCATCTCTTTTTAAATATGTTCAACTTAACTTCCCTTATTTCAGTCAAAGCAATGATATTTGTTTGTTCTCTCATCACTACTTTATTTTCTACCTCTTCTAATTACACCTAACATAATCTCTTCATATTTCATTATGTAGTCTTAAAGTCTTTGTATTGTTCTTTTGTGAAGAGTTCAAGGGTCAGTTTCATAAGTAAGATCTGTGAAAACACTTTTATTTAAAATCTTTCTTTTAAACAGTAGGCATATTTTCATTTAATATTGAATTATTTCTACCAAAAACACTTCATTCAAAATTAATTCATTATTAATTTCATATATTATGTTTCCATCTTTATTACTAATCTGATTAAAATAATTCAAATTGATAACTTTTCATTTATGGTTATCAATCTCTAATCTCTTCTTCATCTTTAATCTCTTCTTCCAAGAAAGGTTTATTGCACATTACTTTAGTCTTTCTTGCATTTATCTTTAGATAAACTTTCTTATTTTCAATTGATAATTCTTGTTTTACAAGAACTTATTTATGGACTTAGATCAACTTTCTTACTTTCAACTGGTTATCTTCTTATACAAGTGCTTATTTATGGATTTGGGTCTACATCCATTCATTGAAATATTTAATAATTTATATTAGGATAGATAAATTTGGATCAACAACAAAATATGTAAATGAGAGAAAAAACACAAACCACACAGGTAATTAAGAATCTTAAAACAGAGCTGTAGGCAAACATTATTTCAAGCAAACATGGGCTTTGAATGTTCCATCATCAGATTTTTAATGAAATGAAAGGCTGAAGAGTTGTGGATTGGAGTAGTTTGAAGCCTGTCCGTTAAAGTATGAAGATTGGCTATCTTAATATAAAGCTGAGCACTGATTGTATATATGTGTGGAGATAGTAATATAGACCAACTGATGATTGCTGGTTTAGCATGAAATAAATACATTCGTTTTTTTGAACATGTGTGTATATACATTGATTATTTATTTTTGAACATGTGTGTGATCAGGTGGGTCAGCAATATGAGATGGTACTGAGAGGAGTGGGTCGTATAAAAGTCTGAGTTCGAATCCCGCATGTATTACATATATAAATGCAGGCTTAAGCCTGTACAATGTATTAATTCAAGCAAGAGAGTAAATGAAAAACCTAAATAGTAAACTTGATTCTAAAATATTCTACAAAAAAATACACCATCTGTCAGATGAAAAAATTATATTGCAAAGAGAACTAATGAATGAGTTTAGAGGTAAAATAAATTTAAAGAAAAAAATCTTACTTTCCAAACGTAATGTTAAAAATTTAGTTATTATCTTTTTTATAGCTTTTGTTTAACGAAAAAAGTTTAATGGTATAATATCAACCTAAAAATATATACGTAAATGAGATGTTGGAATACTAAGAAGATACTCTCTTTTGGACAATGGAATGGATAATGGCTAAAAATAATATATATGTGTGTGTGTATAAATGCACTATTTTTAATTTTAATGACTAGTTTTTTTTTTCTTTGCTAGATTTCCTTTAGTTAGTCTAAACCATGCTGACTTTACTTCTAATACAGAAATCAAATAAAAAGATTTCCGCGAGAAAAAAAGGATCTATATTGTATAAGATTCTACTACGAAGAAATTTAATCTTGTAATGTTTGTAAATGAAGAGGATGGAGGTACTTTGCGCTCAGGAAATGGAATATACATGTTCAGCAATTCAATAGACTCTAAGTTTAGCAACAAATAAGATTTAACATTTTTTAAAGTTTTTTTCACTGTAATATTTTAAGTTAGTATTTTGTTAAAGAGTATAGTTATTGTAACTATAAATATAATATATAAATTATTTAAAATACATTATTATTTTACTTAAGATTAAAAATAAATTTAAAGTGAACTATTTTTATTAATATTTATATATATATATATATATATGTGTGCGTGTGTGTGTGTGTGTATTAGAGAGAGATGAGTGGATGAAATAAGGAAGAGTGCTAGAGTGATGCGGAGAAGAGAAGCTAGAGATCAGAGAAGATCGATTGAACTTGAAGAAACCTTCATCTTGCAGTGGATTGACAGTAGTCGAAAATGATGATGTTTGATGATGTATGACTAAATAATTATATACTCATACATATATATATATATAAACAAAATTTAATTACTTGCTATTCAACGTTTTTCTTTTTAATATTCTAATCTGTTGTATGGGCGAGTAATTGTATTTCCTTCTTTAATTTTTTTTAGGTAGTTTAATATTTGCTTTCATATGTAGATATAAATTGTTCCCAAGTGCGTGTGTGCATTGATAAAGAATAAATTTATCATTAAATTTAGATGTTATTATTTTACCCAAATGCATTTTCTTTATAACGCCTCATAATCAATCCTTTTGCTGTTTATTAAACAACAAATAAATGTTATACTTGTGTCGCACTATGCACCAAAACTATATTTGGCAAAACAATAACATCTATATTAAACGAATAAATAATTTGTTCTTATCAACGCACTTACAAAATATATGATTAATTATATATAAAGATTAAAAAAACATTACCAATTATATATCTATTTATAATATTAGACACAATAATGTAAAATAATAATTATCTCTACGGTTTTTTTTTAAATCGATATATAAATAAATAAATAATTGGTATATTTAGCTTATAACATGAATGTCTTCTCCTTTAGCATTTACAATTAAAATTTAAAAGCAAAACCTTATTAATCAAACGGGAACGTTCAGCTTTTTATAATTTATGTATATTTTTACAATTTCATTGCTTAATTAATAATTTTTTCTTATGTGTCAAAGCGAGAGCCGGGAAGCGAACACCGGGACAACTGCTTGTAAAGCGGCTGTGCTAACCACTCTGCCACCAACGCTTGTCTAATAAATTATCCATCATAACATATATGAGATGCTTTTTTAATTATATTTTCCTCCAATCATTTTCATTATGATAAATTAAAACGTTGACAAAACAAATACCTTCAGCCCAATCAACCATTCGCAAACATAACTTTTATTTATTTACTTATTGGTATATTGAAAATTAAAGTGTTTTGTTTTATATATCTTAAATACTAATTGCGCTTAGACTAATGGGTATAAAAATTGAACTGATGCAGATAACTCTTTATAAATGTATTGAATATTAAATAGACTAAGCCTAAAATACATATGTGAATTAAAAGAAAGTGAACAACTTCCCAAAAGCTAAGACTAACATGTAATGTTTTCCTGAAGGTTGTGATGAGGGCGTTTTAAGTAGTATTTACATATTGAACTATTTCCATCATCTAATATTAAGTATTAAATGTCTTTGGAAAAATTAAACTTTATTTAAATTTTCCAATTACATTCTACTGTTAGCCATAGCCACACAGGTTAGTATATGCACAATGTTTTGAAAGGTATTCTCCTCTCTTCTTCAGTTGTTGCTGCCCTGACTAGTGACAACATCAGCATGGGAATCAAACCTGGCCCTTAGATTCTTGAATATTAAATTTTAAAGTGAGGTGAAAGCTCAGTTGGTTAGAGCATTACCTTAAAATTTAATATTCAAGAATCTAAAGGTCCAAGTTCGATTCCCATGCTAGTACTGTCACTGATCAGGCCAGCAACACTTGAAAAAAAGAGGAGAATAATAGCACTCAAAACATTGTGCATATATTAACATGCATGCTATTACTAACAGTTGAGTGTAATTGGAAAATTTAAATAAAGTTTTATTTTTCTAAAGACATTCAATACTTAATATTTAGATAATGGAAATAACCCAATATTAAAACAGGCAAAACTCACTATATGTACTGCTACATACAGCAAGCTAGGGTAATCAATGGATGCCAGAATTCTGGTGCATAAGAAATGGTGATCATGTGATGTTTATTGGCTTAAAATAATCCAATATATAAATATAACTAAGACTAATATGTTTATGTGTCAACAAACATAAAGAAGGTAAGGAAGATGAGCACAAATATTCATAGTTCTCTGAGTCTGTCTGCTTCTGTTCAGTTTACCTCTGTGCTTTAGAATAAGCATATTTAATATATTTATAAACCAAACTTCACTTTGGTATTATAACATCTTTTAAAGTAAGAATATTTCTTCACCTTGTACAACAATAATATATGCCAAAAAATGTAAATTATGGTTATTAAATAAATTGACAGCTTTCTTTTCAGCACTGTCAATACATGTTTGCTTTAATAAAGGGTTGTAGAGTCTCTTCTTTTTTATGTTTGTTGACACATTAGCACAATCATTCTTAGCTCATGGAGGTTATTCAATTCATTTCTGTTTATATATATATATACATATCATAGTAATTACTATTATATACAGTTATTCAATCTCAAGTACTTATGGTTAAAATTAATCGAAAGTATTTCAGATTGAAAGACTATATAATAGTTAATTACCATTATATTTATTATTTTTATTGTTATTACAATAGTTTTTTTTTAATTAATGGACATTTTATTCGTATATATATATATTTATTTATTATATATAATGAGTATATCTTTATCGCCAGACTGGTTTCTAGCTGTGACTGTCATCAGGGATATACATATATATTGTAACCAATTGGGTTACATTGCACACAATAACATTGTTGAGTGTGTGTGCATATATATATATATATATATATTCTGACCTTGCTCTCGTGCATCTTCACTTCCAGATAATATATGGTATAAAATAAAATAGGTTCTAGCTCAGTTAATAGTTAATAAATAAAATATTCAGCATTAAAATTAAAATGTTTCACTAGCTCAAATTTACAATACGAATAAGGTTCGGTTTATAAAAATAAATTAAATAAATATTTAATATTTTCATGAGACTTGAAGTGAAAATACAGTTGACAAGATAGATTATATTGAGCCAATATCCCACAGGATACTACCTCAATGGCATAAGAACACTATCCCCCCTTTATTACTATTTTAAATAACAAACTCATAGTATTCTTACGATTTTATTAACTTCTACTCACTAAGATTAAACTAATAATTAAGTCTTAATCTTCTATTTGTAATAATCTAGCTCAAATAAAATAATCTCAGGTTCATAAAGTTTATTTTAAGTTAATAAAAATATGGTAGTAAAATATGAGAAGGGATTTTATGTCATAATCTACTACACTGAAACTAATAATAATAAATAACAGTAATAATATTCTTCATTGTTTAACTAATTCTGTATATCTTTTCTTTTTACTATAATTTTATTACCATAATAAAATATTAAAATAATTTTATATAATGTTTACCTTCATGTAATGATATAATAAATACATGGTAGCATTTTAATAATTTGACAAACAAAATATGTGTGGCAACTGATAGTATATAGTCTAATATAATATTGTGATAACTGATTTATGACCAATAAAATAATGTAAGATTATGATTATTTAATTATAATGAATACCAATAAAATATTTAAAATTCTTAAAATAATTCTCTATCTTTTGTGCAAAATTATATATTGGTTTCGATTATTATGCATATATCGTTATTTCATGCAGCGATGTGGAGAAATAAATAACTCGGACACAAAATTTTTGAAATAACAAAATTTAATAAAGTTTATTAGTAACAACAAATAAATAAACAATTTATTTACACTATTTACAGTGGATATCCTTAACTTTTTTACTTTACAGTTTGATCTACCAGGTTATATAAAAAAAATAATTTATATTTTAATTACATCTTTATTTAGATTTAGGACAAAATTTAAAAAAAATTTTACTATTTGGTTTCTCATTATGGTTAACTTATTACAAATATATTTATTTACTTTATTAGCAACAACATTTTATCCTTAATATTGTTAAACTATCTTATTTTTAAAAAAATTCATAAGAAAACATTCTATAGAAACAAAATAATGAGTATGGATTTCTCAAAATATTAAAAAAATTTCATCTTGCAAAGTCAAACATGTTACACAAAATATTATCCAAAATTCAGTACTAGATTTTAGTATTTATCACACAATGTTTACTAATCATAATATATTCTTCTTTAAGTCTTATTTTAGTATGATATAAGTGTAATCATCAATATATTTCTGTTAATCAATAAATAAATAAAAATATACTATGCATATTGTTTACATAATTTACTTTGTACTATTGTATTTTAAAAATATGCAATACTTATTTTTCTCTTAAAAAAAAATAATACTAAAGCTTTTAAAATTATTATCACTTTAAAGAAAATATCTTTGTTTAGATATCCTATTTAAAAAAAAAATTATATTTCATTTCCGAAATAAAATTCAAAATATATTCTATGATTCTTTCTTTCCTTAGGATAATTTGGATCTTCAATTTTAAGTTATAATATTCTGCTCCTTATAAGCAAATAAACTAATCTTATACAAAAACGATAGCATAATCTTAGTTCTAAATTATTTATCATTTCTTTTAAAATATCTTACTAAACGATGCAGTTACATGAAATAAAGATAGCGAAAACAGATGCATAGGATTAAGGAAGAAAGCTAGAGTATTACTTTTAACATATCTCAAAATCATGGTACAGTGCAAAGAGGTAGGACATTTACCTGCCTAATATCCTCTAATACAGGGACGATGTTAAAACATCAAATATTTAAAGAAATATAAACACTGTCCAATAAAATGTGTATCAGTCCTAGGGCTATGTTAACTATGCTGATAACCACATAAAACTAAATATTATTTCCATTCCTTATAACATCCTATTTCTTAAAACATCATCTTGGTTTCCTGTTCACTAAGTACTTCCAAGCCACTATCTCAACATTATTTCTCAAGATTTTCCACATCTTACATCGATAAATAACTATCTGCATTTACAAAACAATAAATAAAATTCATTAATAGTTAAACAATCTAGCTGTTCCACAAGAAAAGTCTGCCTGCTTCATTATTCTATATGTCTAATCATATACAATCTACTTAATCAAGATTTGAATATCCCATAACATAAAAATTTTAAAAGAATCACATAATTATTTGTTATGTTGGATTATATTATTAATATATAAAAAAAAAAAATTGTCGTATGCATATTTTCAAATCAATCCTATCTCATAATGTTTTTTTTAAAATGTTGTATAAAATGCGGTACATATAAGTAAAAAAAAAAAACTTTTACACTTCATTCTTCCAATTTATGGATGATCTAAAGAAAACAAAAAATATACATTATAAATTATCAATAGTTATTATTATTACCAATAACCTTTATCTAGTCATCGTGTTCAATAGGTTTTTCTTTATCCACTTGAGCATTGCAGATATAAAAAATTCACACCCATACACTTTATATTAAAATATTTTTAGCTAAATTATTAGATTGTTATATTATAAAATTTTAATATTAATAAATTAATGTTTTTATGTTTTTCCTAATCTTATATAAAATTTTAGATTTAAACTAGGTTAACAAAATAAAAGGAATCAAAACTATAATTACATATTTTTTTGACGATAGTTCCTGATAAGTCCAAAATGCTTATTATTTTCTCTAGAGTTTTTCAAAAATGTTCTTCTCCAAGCGCGTTAAAGTTTAAAATAAAATAATTATTAATCCATTTAGTAAAATTTAGAAAATAATCCTTGGTTTTAATTTTTAGGACGATAATATTAATTAATCCCGTGAAGCTTCTTAATCTTCTCTACCAATATTCTCTGCATATCCGATGCATCAATCCATCTAATTTAACTTTAAAAATATTCGATGAATTTTTAAGTACTATTTGTATTTCCATGGATCCATCTTTTATTCATCTATGTGTTCCCTTTTTTTTCTATGTTTCCTTCTTGATATATTTAAACTTTCGTTTGGTATTTTTATATATCACGTTAAAATAAAAATTTCAAGTACTTTTGAACAAATGTTTTCCAAATACATTTTAAATAATTCGAAGAATGGATATTTTAATATCAAAACACTTCTGTAACATATTTTCCTGGGTTCTTTACTTAATTCTTGAAAAATATTTTAAAAAATGTTACCTTCAGAAAGGATATAATATTTTATTCCTTTGAATATCATACTATATAAAATAATTCATGCAATATATAACTATCTTATTACCATTTAAAATAAATCTTGGATAGGCTTATAAATAATAATGCGTCTCCAATTTTTTCATTAGACTCCGTATGATGTCCGTGCTGTGGTTTTTTTTTTTTTGTATGTACCAAAAAAGTTCTCCGGTTATGCATAAATAAAGCTGTATCAATAAATATTTCAAATATTTTCTTAGTATTACAATTTATATCCATTTTATTTCGTAGTATATCCATTTTTTACTGTGTAGTTTAGGTTAAACTTTTAGATAAAATACGACTGGTAAGCACTTTAAAAATTAGAAAATCATTTCCACGAAGTTTCTAAATTATTATATTTTAAAACTCTCTTTTGCGAAAAAATACTTTTAAAATTATCAATTAATTTTTTGCAGATAAAGTTATAAGAAAGTACAAAAAAATTGACTAAAATAAAAGATTTAAAAAAATACTATCTTTTGATAGTTATAATTTACCTTTCTCCAGTTTCAATACATTATTAATCTTCCCCTATACCCCCATGCAAATCATATTTATAGTCTGTAAGAATACCTATTCCTATTGGTTAATTCTTACTTTAGCTTGAGAACAAATTTACATATTTTTAGTTTATAGTAGAATTAAATTTCAAAATTAGAAATCGTGACGTAATGAACTTAAAATATTATTTAAAATATTACTTTTAAATAAATTATAACTTTATTTAAATTATTTAATCTTTTAAAATAACTATTAAAATAACATTTAATAACTTATTCCATTTCTTAATATTCAATTTATCTATTTTTATTTAAATAAAATATTTAATTTTTATATTATATCTGTATTCGTCTTTATTACATTACTTAAAACATTACATACAATAGTTAACTTAATATTTATTACTATTTACTTTTATGATAGGCAATAATTCTATCCAATTCTATAATATAACTTTTACAATATTTTAAACTTTATTATTAACTCAAACAAGCGTGTGTGTGAAAGTATATAGTATACAAGTCACATGATTAATAACTTTGACAGACGATTTTCAATCTATTTTTCTGCCTAGACTAATAAAATTGATACACTTATTATATTATATAAAATAAATATAAAAATTTGGAAGAACAATTTAGAAAATATAGAATTAAATATAATTTTCACCATCACAAAGTTTATTTTTAAAATGTACGATATTAATTTTTGTTTATTAAATATGACTATAAATTTAAATATAGCATTTATTAAATTATACGTTTTAAACTATTAAAATCGAATTTATTAAATATACTTTTAATATTTATAGCTGTGTTATTTAATATGGCCAGCTTTTACAACCATATGAAACAATATTTTAAGCTTTACATAACCATTTTCTGAAATAATTCGCTATAATTTTATATACTATGTATTTGCTTTAGCCTCAAATTGTACTTTAAAGATATATTAAAAGAACATATTCTAAATTTAAAATTTTTTAGTAATTGACTGTTATGTACTATTACCGACCTATAGAAAAGGGCACTATATATATTGTAATGATCCGGAGGTCACTTAACGTAAACTGTACTACAGGGCGCCATATAGGTATTTGAACCTAGAAAAATTTATAAAGTAGGCAGATACATAAGTAAAAAAAAATTATTTTTTTTTTAATTTTGATTCCAGTCGTTAGCCCATGTCACTAGCTCAGTGGAATAGCAGAGATTTAATAATATACTGTAAGAGTATATAAAAAAAAGAATAAAATAAGCCACTGCCAGTAATTAACACACAAACATTTATTTATTTCACATATATATAAGATTTAAAATTATTTTAGTATTAGTTTTACATTTCAAAATTTAACATTATTTTTAACTTTACCTTAGATTTTAATTTACATTTTAATTTCTATTATATTATAAGTTTACATTTTAATTAAGTTCACACAGATGGGATTATAAAAGCTTGTTTTAATATGTTGCTATTGATCGGTTACATAGATTTCAACGGTCAAAAACATTTCAAAATAAACATAAACGATCAAAATTACAAAATTATTGATTACTGACAATTGCATAGGGAAATATAAGAAACCCTCTAGTATTCAGCATAAGATACTTGCATTGTCACCAATAACTTAAAAGACATCCAAATAAATACATTTTAGATACTCCTCGTAAGGTATCATTATTTATCGAATGTCTATATATTTTGATTAAATATGAAAACCTGAAACACAATTCACCATTAACCAATCCATGCAAGTGTCTATAAACAACTTAAATTTAATGCATTTTTATTTAGGGTCGAGTATGAATAGACTACATAGATTTGCACTTGAAAATAAAATATTATATCCCTATTTAACCTTAGGCTAAAATTCACAGTCAAACTGGCATCAATTCATCTGATACATCGATGTATTCAATGTAATACGGAATACGGCAGCACCAAAAAGATTAAGAAAAGACATTGACTCTCATCAGATAGAAATATTACATCTATTTAATGAGAAGAACAATAAAAAAAAACTCCATAGAAAGGAACTGCGTTCTCCATCTTATAATTCCTTCCATAGGCAAACGGGTGAGTGTGGCGTATATATAAACGATTCTGCCAGTAGCAAATCTCCGACTACATCTACTAACTACATCAATATATCCAATCCATTGATCCAATTTAACAATGACATAAATAATCTAAGATTACCCTCCCCTAATATAACTTTACAAATCTATACAGCCATTCACGCCCAACTTAAGTTTAACATTGATATATTTTAAGTTATCGGAAAACAGAAATCATAAATAAACTTAAAGAACAAAATTAAATAAATGGGAATGATTTTAAACAAATAAATAAATAATACATCAAATAACATTTTAACTACTTTGGTCAGATAGGAAACTAATGCAATTATTTTAAATACGAAAAGTTTTTAATTTAATGTTCATTAATTGTAAAGTTCTTACGGTTTGAAACAGTTCATCTTTATCTGTCGTTAGTAAATTTGAATGGGAAATCCCATGCTGTCCTGAAGATATTGGTATACATTTAGCCGTTGTTTTGTTTATTCATTAGGAGGTTTTTTAATTTAGTTGGTCCTCAATGAAGAAAATGATGTTTCACTCCTTTTTCTTTAACAGCTGAAGGAATTGAAAGTGCCTCTTTCAATCCCTTCACCTCCAACTCCGTACTAATACATATAGTCACATCATAATAATCATTAACTAACTAATAATTTCCAAACTTGTCCTTTTTATATTAATGTGAAGGATTGAATTTACATTACGTCACCGATGCGATAGTCCTTTCGCTGCGGTCCGATTCCATAGGGATTTCTTCTTATTTGCTAACAGTTTCTATTGTTTTCCTATCTGACCGATGTTTTTACATTTAAATGCCCAAGGCTGGTTTACATTTAACTAATTAAAACAATCATTTCCATTTCTGATTAATTAATGTGTTTTCCAAGATTAAAGATATATTTTTATCTCTAAATCTTTTTAGGTTTTTGTTTTTAAAATATCTTTCTATTTTTAATACAGTTTCATTTTAATAATTTTTTTTATCTGTGCGATTTAATATATACGAGTTTAAGATAATATTTAATTTCAATTTTTAATTCTTAAAGAAAATTTTTAAATGCGAACTTTTTAATTTACTTTCATGTTTAATAAATATATAAAAAAAACAATGTAACGAACGTCTATGCTCGTTACAATATATATATAGATAGATATTAGAAATTACAGACCTATCAGCCTTTTATCAGTTTTATATAAAAATTTTACCAAGATAATTACAACTCGTCTACAGAGAACTTTGGATTTCCACCAACCAAGAGAACAAGCTGGATTTAAAAGTGGTTTTAGTACAATAGATCATATCCAGGTATTGAGAGAAGTCATAGAAAGGACAAACCAATATGAGTTGTCATTATGTTTTGGATTTGTAGATTATGAAAAGGCATTTGATTCTATACACATTTCTTCAGTGATTAAAGCATTGGATCATCAAGGTATAGATCCAAGATATTGTCATATTTTAAAGAATATTTATAAAAATGCAACAGCAACAATTAGATTACATAATGATACTGGAAAAATCAACATTGAGAAAGGTGTAAGACAAGGTGACTCCATATCTCCAAAACTCTTTACAGCAGTGCTGCAAAAAGTATTTTGTGGATTAAAATGGGAAACTAAAGGAGTGAAAGTAAATGGAGAGTATTTAAGTCATTTATATTTCGCAGATGATGTAGTTGTTTTTGCAAATAATGCTTCAGAGCTGCAGGAAATGTTGCAGAAGTTAGCAGATAAAAGTAGAAAAGTAGGGCTAAAGATAAATGTTAAAAAGACTAAAGTAATGTTTAATCGATTTGCTCAAAATATGAAAATAAAGATTGATTATGAAGAATTAGAAGAAGTTAACAGTTACAAATACCTTGGTCAGATTATTAATACAGATGGAAACATAATGGAGGAAATTAATCATAGAATTAAACTTGGTTGTAGTGCTTTTGGTAGAAATAATTTGATACTAAAAGGAAATATGCCTATGTGTTTGAAAAGGATGGTTTTTAACAAATGTGTTTTACTAGTTCTTACTTATGAATCTGAGACTTGGACACTTAATAGAAGAGCAATACAGAGACTTCAGACCACTTAAAGGAGTATGGAGAGATGTATGTTGGGAGTAACAAGAAGAGATCGAAAATGCAATGTATGGGTAAGACAACAAAAAGTGTTACTGACCTTATTGAAAAAATTAAAAGATTGAAATGGAATTGGGCTGGACATATTGCTAGAAGAGATGATAATAGATGGACAATTGAAATTTTAAACTGGATTCCAAGAGATTGTAAAAGAGACTCCATGTGAGATGGATGGATGAAATAAGAAAATGTGCAGGGGTGTTGTGGAGAAGAGAAGCTAAAGATCGGAGAAGATGGATTAAACTTGGAGAGACCTTCATCCTGCAGTGGATTGATAATGGTTGATGATATATATATATTTATATTTTTACTTTATATATATATATATATATATAAAGTATATATATATATATATATATATATATATTAAAGTAAAAATAGAAATAAACACAGTCATACATTTTCATAGATATTTTTTACATTTCTGGAATAATAAGTAAAGGTTAAATAACTCTGGATTTAAAATAAAATTTTATTATAAAATTAAACATTTAAAAAGATCTAAATAATAGTTTTATTATTCTTCTGATTTTGAAATTTAAAAACAAATATGGTATTTTTGAAAAATTTTAATTAATTGAGAAATTTCTATTGATGTAGAAATCTTTGTATATCACAATGTATAAAAATTTCAAAGCTGCTTTCAAAAGAATTAAAATTGTTTTTAATGAAGATAAGGATTAGACAGAAAAAGACTCTGTTTTCAATCAAGATGTTTTTTAATCACCTCAGATAACTCTTATAAAAAGGGCTGATAAAAATATCACTTCAATTGGCTTTAATATTTTTTGAGAAGCAGTAGGCCAAATTGGCCAGCTGCAAAGTCTGTTTTTAGTTTGGCTTTTAATACTTTGAGAAGCAGTTGGTAGAGTAGCAGCTGGTTTCCAGAGTTATACAGATAGCTACCATGGATGAGATGTATCTGACATCAAGGCAGGAAATCCAGCAGCAGTCTACTAGGGAGTTTAGATGCATCTAGAAGAAAGACCCATTTCTCTGTCTCTATAGCCTTAAGTGTGGACAAGACATCTGGCTGACCTGAATTTTATGTGGAACTAAATCAATTCCAACATAAACCTGATTATACATTTCTTATTATGACAATGTTGGACTGGTACCCATTAAGAGAAGCCATCAGTGGATGAAGAATTGAGTACACATATGCTATTTCAGCAATATGTAGAGAAGCACATATAAACATATATATATATATATATATATCTGGGGAGTTAGTTTAAAATCCTTAAAATGACTTTTAAATTTATAACTTAATAATTTAAAGTAAAACAAATGAATAATATGCTTGAGTCACACATCTAAAAGAAAAGAGCAATCCACAGATGATATATATATATATATATTATTGTTAAAGAAATTACATGCACACACATGTATGTGTGCCTATATATATATATATATTGTGACCATCTGAATGGGCACAAGGAATTGAGATGGTTTGTATCTGCATCGAATAGTTATATTTTTTTTTTTTTTTTTAAAAAATGAAATAACCTTAGAATTTTAAAATTTTTGCTGGAAATTGTTTGAAGCTTAGATATGGGTTGCTTATGCAATTCATAGACCACTTTATAAGTATTCATTATTATTATTGTGGTTAGTGAAGTATTTAATGCCAGAGAGAGGGGTTGTTATTATAGGAATTGGTATATTTTGGCAGGAAAATGCAAAGTTATTTTATGTTAGTGTAGTATAGGTTGAATGATTTCAAAATCCTTTATTCATTAATACTTATCTTTTTGTCAACATTAATGGCCATTTCAATTATATTTAGTTAAGATAGTTTAATATTTAGGTTGCAGTACATGTGCATGCATATATGTCTGTATTATGTTTCATTTCATTTTCATCTTTTAATAACAGCAAATAATAGTACATTCAAAATAAAAACATTTAAATTACGGTAATTATCTTTAGTAATTTAACAGATATATATTTCTTTTCAATGAGAATTATTGTACAAATTAAATAAATTATTAATCATTTTTGTTTAACAGTTAATTAATATTCATGTCTTTCAAGTTTGTAAAAGCTATTTATTTTATTATTATTTTTGTCTTGATTTAATTCTAAAAATCAAAATGTTTTTTTTTAATAAAATATTTTTTTTTAATATGTAATTATCTTAGATAGAAAAGAAGCATGGGAGTAACCTTGTGAAGGGAAATGACTTTTTCTAGAGATCTATTTAACAAAGATCTCCAGTAAAAATTTGCTTATTATGTATTGTAATTGTAGCCAGTAAACAGTGGCTCATTATTGTGAAAATTAAAGCCAGTTGCTGAAGTCAAATTGATTTTAAAAAGGCTTTGGAGTAAAACTTTGAAAGGATCTTAAGAAATTTATTATGGGAAAAGTTAATTAGGATGCAATTCTAAATTTTAAAAAAAGGTACATTAGTTTACTTTGCTCTCCTTGATTTAAAAGTTTTGAATTAACCACTTCATAAATATTGCTCTTTTAAAAATGTATGTTAATAACGTTCCGTCTACATTACTTCATTTAATTGTCATTTTAAATAAAAATAAATTGCATGAATATTATTGTTGTATCATTAACCAACGTGTGTCTTTTAATATATCTGGAAAATGAATGCAGAACTATTTTACAGAATATATTTTAATTCTTCACTATTTTCCGTGTTATGTTTTTGTGAGGAATAAACATAAAATTAAGGATATGCATATTTTGATAAACCATGCCATGTTTAAATTCATCATAAAGAGATGACAGTATTTATTTACCTGGTATTTCTGGAAATAATACGTATTTTAAATGAAGGAAATAAAATGTGAGTTACTTCAAATTAAGTATTTGCTTAAATTGAATGGAAGGATAAAAATGCGGGTAATTTTTGTTCTCTTCGATAAAGATGGAATATAAAACAAAGTATTATTAATTGTGGAATTACTAACGAATCATGGTATCCTAATTGATAATATTTAAGAATAAACCATGGATATAATAGACTATAAAGTGTCAAATGCTATTCAAGAAAACTACTAAGAATAATTCTGTATTTAATTTAGAACTACAACGGAGAATGTTTTATATTTTCATCATAATAAAGGAGAAATTAATTACTTATGTGTGATATAGTAAACTCAAATAGCTCGGCTATGAACACTGGAGGTGCTAGGTCATATTTAAGTTATGATTATATTTTTAGGATATCCTGCAGAAGTTTATTTTAATTTAAATTCAGTTTGGAATGTGTCCCATATTGTTTCATAAACCTGGAGCAGAGCTTCGCAAGTGAACTTTTATTTTAAGTTACAAAACAAATAACTTTTGTTTCTTTATTTTTTTTTATTGCTTGTCATAATTAATGTATATTGTTGATAGATAGGCTTACTTATTATTATGTTTTATTTATAATTTGGGTTATTTTGACCTTCTAGATCATCTCCGAAGTGTATCCAAATGAGGAATATGCTGGTAAAAATTGATTTTGTACAAATAGGTCTTATTGTTCTTTTACGAAGGTAAAAGAAAGAAATATTTTTTTAAATATATTATTAGAGAAGTTTATATTCATTTTGTATACTTTATTATCTCAAAGAGAGAATTTTGTTCTTTTTTAAATCAACAAACATATAATAGAAATAGTTTGCTAGATATGAAAGAAAGTTCATTCGTAATAATTACAACCATTAAATTTTAAAAGTAACCTAAAGTTTATTCTGAATTAAAAGTTATACCTTAATGCAATATTTAATTACCATGTTGCCTGCATAGTGTGTAATTTAGAGTTAATTTTATATATACTTTTATTCGCGGGTGTGTGTCTGTTTTGCACAATTATGACATTTGTTTAATAAAGTTCAGTTTGTGAATATTTTATGTATAAATTTCGGATGCTGCCATATTCTACTGAGTGGAATGGATTAGTATGTTATTTGTATGTATTTATCTGCCAGCGTGTATTTATAAAATTCGATATTTAGTAAAGCTTTGAGAATGGAAAGAAATCTGATTGCATTCTAATGTTTGTAGGGATAAAAGATTTTGCTTATTTAGTATATGTTTTTCTATGAGTAGAGCCTAATTTATATTATATGCGTATGATTAAATGAAGTAGATAAGTTATTGTGGAAGTATGATTAAATGACGTTTAGGAAGTTATGTGACATTTTTCTTATATTCTTGTTGATGAGAAAAGGTTCCCCACCAACAGTGTATTTAGAATCAGATGAATTATTGTAGAAGTGTTCAGTAAGAGCTTATCTGCTCCTCATGTAGATTTCCCTTATAACGTATAGTCTGTATAATCATGAAAATATAGCTCTGTGTTAATTAGTATGTGGCCAGATAAATTGTTAAATTAATTCTTGATGTAATATTAGTGTCTTATATTATTGATGAATTATGACATTGTCCAAAATAAAATAATTGTATGATATTTTCTTGATGAATGGATAGTTTGTTGAAAAGATTGTTTTCTGCTATTGTTGTTTGACACACGCACACACACGCATAATATAAATAATATCGTGTATATAAAGTATAGGGTTATTGAAATTAAAATGAGAAATAAATGTTTTGAAATACATTACATTCATTTAAATAGAAGTATAAAGTTATTGAGATTAAAACAGGAAATAAATATTTTAAAATACAGTGTATTTATTTAAATAAAGGTTATAAATCATCAAATCATCAGAATGAACATGATTTTGTTGCTATGCATAAAAGGTATTCTTAATTGAAAGTGATTATTTAGTCAATTAGAAAAAGTTGCTTGGTTGAGAGCCAAATATAATTAATTTGATTTATTTTATTAATCAATAGTAATATCCTCTCAAGAGTATTTTTTTGTGCTAATAATATAACGTTGTTTATTTAGTGTCATGTAGATGAAACATGTAGGCAAAGCATGTGTTCAAAGTCAGAATATTTAAGTTTTGTTGTTAATTTGCTTTGATAATAGGAATAATCCCAAATTGATGCTCAAAGTTTATTTGATAATTTAAAATCTGTATGACAAGTAGTCCAATTGTAAATATCATGTTACTCCAAATTTATTTTAGTGTAATAAATGATTTGTTTTATTTATTTAAAATCTCTTAAAACTGTGTCTTGAGTTATTCTTGTATACATTCGTGCTTTCCATTTCCACATCTCCACATTTCATAAATCTATTATAAAATAGATATATTATATTATAGTTATAATAGCAAATTTGCTGGTGTCTGACAATATTGTTTTCTTAATCCAAACATTATATAGAACATTTGCCACTGGATAAACGTATTAGAAAGGTTGCCAAGTTAGTATATTTGTTAGATGATGATATGAGATTAAAATACCCTATTTCTGTCATTATCTTATCATTGAAACACAGTAGAATATTTTAGTCAATTTGTTTCATTACATTTTTATCTTACTTTAGAATTATAACTTATGTGCCAATGTAGTTTATTTAATTCAACTGTGTTTGTTAAATTCACTGAGATCTTATTGTTTATTTCTTGATTGGCATTAAAGTAGATGTTTAGATTGTGATATGCCAAGTCATAGAATTGTTTAGTATTATAATTATAGCAAGCTGATATATGTTATATTTGGATGAAGGAAGAAATTAAGTTTAAAGTATATTTTAATAGACTGTACCAAATAAACATTATGATTCTTTATCATACAATTAATTAACAAAGGGATTTCCATTATATTAAATGTTTTGTAATATTTCTTCTTTTATTCATTTATCATCATAAATCTTATGAACTGCCTATAGCCTCCCACTGAGCTGAGCTGAACATAGACTTAATTGAAGAGTCTCAATAATAGTTTTGTATTATATATCTTGTTATATTGTTCTATTCATTAATAGAACTGGCGCCTGGGCATTTCGCTCATGTAATGTATATGAGAGGTGTTGGGAGTGTAGGTTATAATATATATAGCAATGCTTGTCAAGGATATCACATATATAAATTTTAACCATTTTTAATTATTAAATGTCAATTTAAATATGTATTCATTGTATACTATAAATATGCATCTCTGTACATATCTATATATGTGTTGTATGTAAACTCATTAAGAAGTATTGAAAAATCAGTGTAATAATTTAAATTTTGTACATCAATTAAATTTAAAAGATTTACATGTATAGTCATATTCTAAAGTCTTAATATCATTTTTTATTATTGTTGTTAATAAAAATGTATTCACTTGTTAAAATTATCCCAGTAACTTAATTATATAATTTCTTGGTCACCATATTGTAATAGAACTTGTGTTCTTCTGAGCTAGATTCATACATAATGGTCTGATATATGAATACGGATGTATTTAGTTGGTTAAGGAGAATCCAGTGTGATTGATATATCCTGATTAGCACATAAGTTCTTAGTTAGACAGTACATTAATGGTCCTAAATGACAACAGCATTGATGATGATCAGCATGTTTTAATGTTTCAGCATTATTGTTTACATTTTTCTGGTTATATATTGTGATGGATTAGCACTTAAGTGATGCACCCAAATTAATGGTTTCAATAATTTGCCACAAGCTGACAAGGGTTAAATAGTTAGCCTAGTTTACAGAAGACCCATTTCCAATTCATTCACAAAAACAAGAGTTGATTTAATTTTATTTTAATGATGGATAATTTTTACTTCTTTTTAATGCTGGTGGATTTATAATTAATCATAGTTTCTTTAAGGAGTTCAAGATCTCACAGAGATATTTCATGATGATGATTTTCTATCACCCAGGGATGACCACCCAGGCACCCACATCATGTGTATATATATATATATATATATATATATATATAACCATTAGAAACCAGTCAACACTTAGACAATCCCAATGTCAATAACTATCAACAATTTCAAACTGTTGTCAAGACAATAAAAATGGAATCCACCTTTAGTATTGGTCTAATATACTTATATAGACACTAAAGATTGCAACTTAATCACAGAGATTGAAATTATTGCTTGAAAGAAGTTTAAATAAACCTCCTTAAACAGATAAATATAACCTGTTCTGAATGCTGGCTAATAAATAGTCAATTATAACATTACAGATTGCAATTATAAATTTCAAATTCCATCCCAAGTATTACTTAAATAATAAATGTAATAATTCTCAAGGTTAAATAGTTTATTAGAAACCAGTCAACACTTAGATTGGACTATTTTCATAATCTAATATTAAGTATTGAATGTCTTTAGAAAAACTTAACTTTATTTAAATCTTCCAATTACATTCAACTCTTTGTAATAGCACACAGGTTAATGTATGCACAATGTTTTGAGAAGTATGCTCTCTTCTTCAGTATAGGAATCAAACCTGAATCCTTCGATTCTTGAATATTGGTTTTTAAAGTAACATTCTAATTAACCAAGCTATCCTACCCAAGGCAGCAGTCAGTAGAAATTTTGTATACTTAACTATGAGATTCCTCCTAATTTTTCCACTTTTTCCTAAGAGCGAAATTGATTAGTAGTTTCCATACATTATGTATTCCCACTAAATTCACTTATACAGTTATTCACATTGTCATGCAAACAGCTTCTTTGAATTTTCTTTTTTGTAAATTTATAGTATATCTCCTGAATGTGTGCTTGAAATGTGACTTATCTGGGTTGTACCATCAGAAACTTAGATTGGAAGTCTGGTACTAGATTGATCTCATTCTTTAAAAAATGTTTGTAAAGCAGAATAAAATTATGCAATTTACAATAGCCATGTGCTAAGCTTTTGCTAAAATCTGATTATTACTCATCCAACCATATAACGATTCTTACATAAAAGAATGTAAGAAAGAAAATACTCCTGAGAAAAACCTTCAATAAGCCTTATGTTTTGAACCATTCAAAATCATGTCTGTTTCAACTTATGTTAATCTGCAATAAAAATAATTATTAAATAGGAAATCTAGGTCTACAACAGAAAAAAAAGCAGAAAAGTGACAATAATTGTTATATTGAAAAACTGAAACTTCAAAAAGAGAAGAAAAAACAAACGGATAAAAATACTCACAAAGAAATAATAAAACACCTGGTACCAAATAATTGACTAAGCTACTACTGGCAAGATTTACAACAAGAGACACTTAACTAGGGAACATACAGAATGATGAAAAAATCTATAGTTAAATGAACTATTGTAATGTGTGTACATTTCCATTTATAAATGCTGTTTTATAGGGATTGAAATTAAAAATATTGAGTAATTTTTTTTAATAATTTTTATGAAAAAGATTTTTTCATTTGACCAAAATGATATGGGTGCATCCTCATTTTCAAAAAAAAGCAGATGGAAAGTTCAAGATAAAATAATTTTCTGTCTTTTCTGTAAATTATTTTATGGTTTATGAAGATGAGACCATAGAAAATCTTAGAATGACATAACACTCATGAATGTAGAAATAATCTAAGATTAAGCCTGAACCATTTGCTTCATTCATCTTTTATAATCACAAAAGAGAACATGGTCATAACTGTGATCCAAGTGCTGTTTAAGTTACGTGTGAAGAGATAAATAATTGCAAACATAAAATAAAAGAGGCATCATTTATTACACAAAATGAATAAGTAATGAAGCAAACTCTAATAAAATTCAAATCAGCAAAAACTTAATGTTCTCAGCAGTCTAACCATGAATATGATGTAAAATTATCAAAAGTCTACTAGGTACAATAAATATTATTGAATTTTATATTTAAACTGTTTAAGTATTTTTGGATAAGGTCCTATATATGAGGAGTCAGAGTGATTTGAAGTCAACATGGGCATGGCAATAATATTGACATCAATATGGGATTTGAGCTTTCCATCATCAGATTTTAATGGTATGGATGGCTGAAGAGTTGGAGGTTGGAGTAGATTCAAACTTGTCCATTAAAGTATGAGGGTTTGCAATCTTAATATAAACTGAGCACTGTTGCATATATGTGTGGGAGATGATAATCTGGACCAACTTATGAGTGCTGGTTCAGCACAATATATTTATATTGGTGATTATTTATCTTTTTTACTTGTGTTGTGATCATGTAGGTCAGTGGTATGAGATAGTGTGGATACTTGAGGGGTACTTGAAAGTCTGAGTTCAAATCCCCTATATTTACAATTAATATTTAGAATGAAGAGTATAGAAATGCAATTATATATTAGCAATTATGTTAAACTCACTCTCGCATCTCAAAAATTCAAACATTACAAACTATTTTAATTATATCTAAGATGTATTAACCAGTTTTCCTAACCAGGACAAAAGTTTTATGAACCTTTTAATTACATTGGTGGTTATTCTGCAATATGTCAACATACTTTATATAAATTTAATCTGAAATTGTTATTTTTCTAATAGGCACTGATCAACAAAATCATATTTTAATATATAACCAAATTACACAATATTAATGCAATAATCATCACATGACTACCACATCTTATGCAATAACATCACATGACCACCACCTATTATGCAATAACATTGTATGACCACCACCTCTTATGCAATATATGTATTGTGAATTTTACCTGTTTTAACAATAATAATAATAATAATAATAATAATAATAATAATAATAATAATAATAATAATAATAATAATAATAATAATAATAATAATAATAATAATAATAATAATAATAATAATAATAATAATAATAATAATAATAATAATAATAATAATAATAATAATAATAATAATAATAATAATAATAATAATAATAATAATAATAATAATAATAATAATAATAATAATAATAATAATAATAATAATAATAATAATAATAATAATAATAATAATAAGCATTAATCAGAATGATTTATTTTTTTATTTACAATATCAACATTAATTATTAATACTAATAATACTTTTTATTATAAAATAAATACATGTTGATCTGTGTGAGAGTTTACATTTATTCAACACTCATATGCACACTGCCAATCTCCTAATGATCAGGTTTCACATCCATAGTTAATAGCATTCTCCTTATGACAAGGTTTCCCATTTATAGTTATGATAAATGTAGTATTTTATGATTTTAACTTTTAACAACTATTTATAACAAAATAATATAAATTAATTTTTTTAAAGTAAATCTATTTAATTAGTAAAATATTTAATTTGTTTCCAATTTTTTATTATTGTTTTCTTCCTATACTAAATTACCAAATATATTTTATCAAATATTATTTATCTGTATGTGAATTAAAAGAGAATCTTTTCCTTCTAGTAATAGGAAATAATAAAAAATGTTTCACAGGGGAAAGAGATACTTTTGTTTTATTATTAGAAAAATTTTTGGATATGGTTGGTTACAAGAGGCTAAAATTATTAACTGGCATAAAGCAATAACAGTTTTAGCCTTTCTTAATACAGCAATTATTTAAACTACTTAATCATATTGTTAAATTGTGAATTAAATTACTTAGGCAAAATTGTAAATATTCTATCTTGTGCTGTAGTAAAAAGTTATTACAAAATTAATAAAATAATTTCACAATTAAATTAAATCATCTTCAATATGTTAATTATTATGAATTCATCCATTAAAACTGTAAAATGTTTTATTAAATTCATTATTTTCTTCATAGTTGATGCTACCTGATTCACTGTTTTACCACTGGATGAAATATTCTTTCCTAATACAATAATTAGGATAAAAACAAAGAATTATAACCATCTAACTTTTTATCAATTAATATATAGAATAGTGTCCACAAAGGAATACTAAGAGTATGATTTCCAAACTCCACTTGAAACCAATTACTTAACTTGCATCAAATTTAGATCTTTAAATAAAAAAATCTTGAGCAATAAAAGAAAGTACTGCAAGTTTTAATTAAGCGATCGCAGTAATGAAACGAATATAATAAAAAAATGTTGTGTTGATTTTTTGTGTGTTATTCTACTTAGAAAAAGTTTTATTAAATATATCTTAAGCATAGACACACACACACATCCGTTAAATGTGTTTTAGTCACAAAAGTTACAGAAGATTAATATTATAAATTTTAAAAATGTAATTAAGAAAAAGGAAGTCGTTTATTATAGAAGAATTTTAACTTGATAACTATTGATATAAGTGGAACAAAATTTAGGATAAAATGAAATCTGATATTTAAGTACATCTCCCGTTTTTCTTTTTTTATTTACTTTCAAAAGGCAATGCGACAAACATGTATGACATTCATACTAATAAATTCATATATACAAAGATGATAATTATACACGGAATCAATTTTAAATAGAAAATGTTATCAATTATATTTCAATATATTTCACTTAATTAAATAGTAATGATAAGTTGTATTAAAATGTCATAAAGAAACATACATATATATATATTTATTTACATAAATATCAATGTTAGTTGGTATCTTGGGCATATAGATGTCGAAATTTGAAAGATATAGTGTAGTATTAAGGTAATTATTAACCGTTGTTTTCAACCGTAAAGGAAAATAATTTAATATATTGATAAGAAAGAAAATTAATAAAAAAGATAGCATGCAAAAATGAAATTATGTAGAGCAATAATGTTTAATTTTTTGTATGTTCGGGGTATATCTCTAAGGTTGGACATCTAAAGGGCTTTTCTGGAAGGTGCAAAACTAAAGATCACCTTCACAGTCAATTCATTGCACTTTTTCCGAAAATTAATTTATAGTTGGCCTGTACACTGTTGGTGCCATGTGACCAGAGAAGTCATAATGATAGGATTAAATCAGAATCCCATCATTTTAAAATTATTACTGATAAATTATGGTTGTTTTATATTATGCCATAAATTTGGCAATGGCTAGATAAATACCCTACCTTTTGATATTGACTTTCTTTTAGACACAGTTACAAATAATGACTTGATTGCTCATGTTTAATGCTTGTGATGAAAGATATTACTATACTTATTTTCATTAAATGCTAATACTTTCTTACTCCTTTTATATTCATTGACAATATTTATTAGCAATGTTAGAGATTATGATATTAAGATATATGATTATTATCATCTCGGCATATTACTTCTTCACTTCATACCATCATAATATACACATATATAATTTTGATAATATTTTAATAAATGAACTCAGGCTTTCAAACTCCCTTCAGCTATTTATTCTATATCATACAAACGATACACACATCATCAGATTTTCAGTGGTATGGGTTGTTGAAGAGTTAGAGGTTGGAGTAGATTGAAGCCTGTTCATTAAAGTTTGAAGATTTGCTATCTTAATATAAACCAAGCACTGATTATATGTAAGTGTGGGAGATGATGATCTGAACCAGCCAATGAATCCTGCTTTAGCATGAAATACGTATATTGCATAATCATTTATCTTTTTCACATATAGGTGGTCATGTGTATCAGTTGTATGAGATAGAATGGATAGTTGTAGGGAGCTTGAAAATCTGAGTTCAAGTCCCTTATGGTAACATCTAAAACTCCAAGCATATAAATTATACTTATATTCAATTAAATATTACAGATGTAATTGTTTATTTTAAAATATGTGGAAATTTGTTATCTTTGTTTTAGAAAAATCGCATCCAGATGATAATAGTGAGAAATGGAAAATGCTAAATGCTTTTACATTCCAGAGAATTCCACCATTAAATGCAACTCTTTTTTACTTTCTATTTTAAAATATTTAAATACATATATAATTGTTTGATTACTGGCGTATATAATTAATTAGAGGGGTTTGAACACAGCCCCCTTCAGTCATCCACTCTATTTTATTTAATTGATACACCCATGATGACATACATGTAAAAAATATAAAAGATCTCCAATATATGAATTTCATGGAATCCTCAGTGGGTCTGATCATCATCTCCCACACACACATATATATATATATATAAATAATCAGTGCTCGATTTATATTAAGATAGCAAATCTTCATAAATTAATGAGCAGGCTTCAATTTATTTCTCCCTTCAACTCTTTTGCTATTTATATTATTGAAAATCTGATGATGGAATGCTCAAAGCTCTTGTTGATGCCAATATTATTATTCTCATACCCATGTTAAGTTTAAGTCACACTGACCCCTCTCACATAGGACCTTAATATGCCCTTTACATATTACATATTCTGCCCATATTCTGTCCATCCCTTTTCTGTGTATTTAAATGAAAATATTAAGATCATAACATATGAGGGGTCAGGGTGACTTAAGATTAACATGGGTAAGACAATAACAGAAGCATCAACAAGGGCTTTGAGCATTCCATCATCAGATTTTCAATAATATTGATGGCTGAAGAAGTGGAGGGTGGAGAAGACTGAAGCCTGCTGATTAAAGTTTAAAGATTTGCTATTTTAATATAAACTAAGCATTGATTATATATGTGTGAGAGAGATTATGATCTGGACCGATTGATGAGTGCTGGTTCAACATAAAATGCATTTACTGGAGATCATTTATCTTTGTCACGTGTATGTCATCATGGTGTATCGGTTTTATAAAATGGAGCAGATGTCTGGAGGGATCTTGAAACTCTGTGTTCAAACCCCCTCTATTATATATAATTGTAATTTAGTGTGACATAAAAATCTGATTGCAATTTATTTGTTGTCTTATTTATTTAATATCGTTACCTTTGATCTTCCATTGCTTAGCTGCGTTGAATACTATTTGTATAAGGGCATGATGATTGGATTGGATTAAAATTTGATTATGGTGCCCTATTGTTTTAATGCTCTGATGTGTTCACTTAACACTATATTGCTAGGCAGTTAGGATGAATAAAGTTGTTAGAATGATAGATAATTTTACATTTTATTACAATATGTTGACTAATTTTCTGAAATAAGTTTAATATTGGATTTTTATATAGTAAGAACACCATTTGACACAGTAAAATTTCTCTTTGAATCTCAACCGAAAGTGCGACTACATATTTTCAACAATGTTTGACAAATTCATGATTCTTTTTCCCATGCACTGTATATCAATTACAATCATAATATATATATATATATATATATATATATTATGATTATATATTTATATATATATATATATATATATATATATATATATGAAAATAATAAATATACAAACTAACTAGAGGAAAAATAAAAACAATAAAAACACACAATTACTTCTATAAAAAAGCTTTTATATTTCAACCAGCAGACTGGTTCTTACCTTCAATGATGATTTGCCTAATATTAACCAAATATTATTGAAACATTTTAATACATTAAATTCAACAGATTATCTGAGATCTGTTTTTCCCTATCCACCTAAAGTTGTATATCGTAGACATAGGACACTTAGGGATAGACTTGTAAGGACAGCTTTTGGCACTAATTTTGTGTCAGAAAAGGGATTTTTTCATGTGGGTATAAGAGATGTCTTACATGCAAACATATTATTGTTACAAAGATGGTTCAGGGAGATACCACTCATGGTTTTAAATGGTATATCTCCAACTATGTCAATTGTAAAAGTATAAACTTGATATATTTAATAGAATGTAATAGATGCTTGTGTCCTTACATAGGTGAGTCAGCAAACAGTTTACATATTAGAATGACCAACCATATGTTTGATATTTTACATAAAAATGAAGATAGACCAGTTTCTAAACATTTCAATTTACCTGATCACTCGATTGATGATTTAAGAGTGGCTATATTAGAAGATAATTTTTCTTCCATGAGAGAAAGAAAACAGAAAGAGAGTTCTTATATTTTTAAATTTAAAACATTACATCCTCATGGTATGAATATGAATATAGGTACTATTACATCTTTGAATTACTTGGTTTTCTAGGGATTTATTTATTTATTTTTATTTCCTAAATAATTGTTTTTTATTATTTTTTATTTCCTAAATAATTATTTTATAGATGGACTAGCACGAAGTAGAGTACATATAAAGTGTATATAAAAAATATATGTGCATAAGATATATATGTATATAGTAAAAGATATAATGAGATATTATTTTATATAGCACTATGTTTATTTATGTAATAGTAATATTAGCGATTAAGCCAATGCACATGTGCTTTAAAGAGAGTATTCATTTATATAATCTCTTTAAAGCACATGTGCATTGGCTTAATCGCTAATATTACTATTATAAAATAGATATAGTAAAATATATGTATATATACAGTTTTTTTTAGTGTGTGCATATATAATAATATATATTTTTATGGTTTTTTGATATATTTTAATATTTAATATATAATAATTATGTTAGTTTTTTAAAAATGTTTTTTGTGAAATATTTTTTTTAGTATTTTTTATACAAGTTTTGTAAATATATATATATTGTACAATGTTTTTAAAGATTTTTAGCCTATAGAAATTAGTTTTGTTATCTGATACGTAACTGTAATATTTTAGCACTTAATTTCTGTAAGTAGCCATTTTGCTTTCTGATGAAAACCAGTCTGCTGGTTGAAATATAAAAGCTTTTTTATAGAAGTAATTCTGTGTTTTTATTATATATATAAAATTTACAAACCATTATACAATTACAAATATCCAGTAACGCCCTCTGTTTAAAGATCTACATCTCAATAATAGCAAACCTTAAAATGATACCACTTTAAGGTTGTATGCTAAACGATGTTAAATATTGAAATACAGACCCACTCAAACAGAGAGCATGAAATTTTAAATAAGCAAACGATCTTAAATTTTAAGGTTTGCTATTATTGAGATGTAGATCTTTAAACAGAGGGCGTTACTGGATATTTGTAATTGTATAATGGTTTGTATATTTTCTATAATTATTTCAGTTAGTGTTAACAGTAACTTTCTTTTCATTTATAGTTTGGGAGGAGTTTAAAGATTAAAATCTAATGTTTAGTTTGTCTTTAATAACTTTGTAAACTTGTTAGTTTATTAGCAAAATTTAAGATCGTTTGCTTATTTAAAATTTCATGCTCTCTGTTTGAGTGGGTCTGTATTTCAATATTTAACATCGTTTAGCATACAACCTTAAAATGGTATCATTTTAAGGTTTGCTATTATTGAGATGTAGATCTTTAAACAGAGGGCGTTACTGGATATTTGTAATTGTATAATGGTTTGTACATTTTCTATAATTATTTCAGTTAGTATTAACAGTAACTTTCTTTTCATATATATATATATATATGCACAATGAGAAAAAAAATTAAATTTGAATTGATAGTTCAGAAAGTTTAAACGTGTTAAGTAAAGAGTTAAAAGCCACCTAAGCATAGAATATTCACAAATATAATGCAATTATCGAAGAAGATAAGGTATATTTACTTCAGAAAGGATAAAATACTAGTTTGGTCTGATGCTGCAAGCCATACGATTGCAGACAGTAAACTATTCTCGGCAAAGTGATTTTACTTATTGACTATTATTACAGACAAAATTGTACTTTTACATTGAATGCTTTTCTGGCAAAATTATATTTATGAAATTGGTCTATATATTTAATAAAATGAATTTTTTTATAATTGACTGAAAAAAAAAAATATTACAACTATAAATTTTCAGTTACTGCGTTCGAGTGTTTATCTAAAAATTCTATATGTACAAATCAATATTGTACTTGGCTTGGGGGGGGGGGTCAAATTTATGAATATATATGCTAACTGCAAAATATATTGCGTTCTATATTATTGTATTTACAGTTCAATAGTACTATTATTTTGACTAAAAAATATCATTTTAGAGTTCAATGAAAATAGTTAATCATTTCGATTAATTGGTACTTAAGAAATCTGTACTTAGCAATTGTGTCTTTTTTTTCCTGATAAAATATATTTTAGACATATATGTGGCCAAGTGTATCAGTTGGATGAGATAGTGTGGAGAGTTGAGTGGCGTATGAAAGTCTGAGCTCAAAATACTCTATATATTACATTGTTTGTATAGGTATATATGTAGCCTGTATGTTAGATCTTAAAAAGTATTGTAAAATTCTAATATTTTAGTAATCTAATATTGTTTAGTTCAATATTGAGCACTGTAAGTTTAGAAATCTCGTTCCAGTTTTTTGTATTGTTTCTGAGTAGAATATTTGGAAGATACAAATGAAAAAGGTTAAATTTTGTAAATACTACTATTTTTTGGTGTTATGGACATTTTTATAAAGAAAAGGTTTGGCCTTCCTATTGACTAACTTTTAATGTTTAAAAACTCTTGTAGCAAAGAGGTTAGAATGTCTACATAGCATTCCCTCAATCTGGATTTTAAACCATAGCCTAATGAACTTTGTAACTTTTACAATTCATAAAAGTGCCTTGAAGTTTGTTTTAAGTAAATTCTCATAACCAATTTAGTTAATCATCTGATTTTTGGTTATTATATGGATATTGAGTTAGTATTACCTAGAAGATAACAATATCAGTTTAATCGAGATTGATTAGATTAATGTTAATGTGGTGAAGTTATGCAAAATTAATAAAATGTATTCTTAATATGGTATGGTCTACACAACTGATCGAACAGATGTCATGCTTCTATGATTTCTGAGCTTATGGTCAACTTTATATTTCATTTTTATAGCCTTTAGACTTGGACATATTATGAGACCAGATTATTTAATAGAGAATGTGTTAATGTTCAACAAAGTTAAAAGAAATAAATGACAAAAATATAAGATGATTAAATGGAAAAATAAAATATCTAGTGATAAACCTAAAATAGTTATCCAACATTAGAGAATTAATAAAAATTGGATATTTACTAAGACTGGAACCTCAAGAATGTGCATGTAAAATTGCGATAGTAGGGACCTCTACAGGTCTTAACCACAAGCTTACATTTTAAAGAAAACTGGATAGATTTTATTTAGAAATTATTATTAACATTCTAGTTCTTAAAAAATGACAATGTTGCAATAATCGAACTGTACTTAATTCTTTATTAATAAATTTAAATCTCTTTCAAACAGTTTGCCTATGGAAGGTGTTTGTGATCTTTTTAGCATAAAGAGTGATTTTGTTTAAATATTTACTTAGAAGATAATAATATCAGTTTGATTGTCTAGATTACTGTTAATGTGGTGAAGTTATGCAAAATTGATAAAATGCAATTATATAGGCCATTGTAGTTTAACAGTGATATATATTAAAATAGAAGCTATATGCAAACAGTATAGACTTATTAAAATACTTAATTCTGGGAAGATTATTGTTTATCTAAGAAATACATGAAAACTTTTATTTAAAATATTGTCACATATATTGGGTGCAAATTTTCAAGAGCATGTCTAAGCATGCATTTACATGTGGCTAATATTAAGGACAATGTTTAAGCTATCAGGTATAGTACTTGTTTCTTAAGGATGTGTGATATCCAATAGTAATGTGACCTCTGAAGTTGATATGAAAGCAGTTGCAAATATATTTTCTAAATTGCAACTGAAACTAAGTAAAAACTATGTATTTTATATATAAATATAATAAAGACAAATATGCCACATTTTATATTTTTTCAGATTACTGAATATAGTCCCAGTCAATATATCGATTTAATATACATGGAATCATTACAAATTTTGAACATGAGCTTTATAGTTTTATATTTCTAGGTTGAAATTAAAATAAATAAACAAGTTTTGTATTTTATTATATAAAAATAGTAAAAGCAAATTGTAGAGTTTTTTTTATTTTACATTCTGTCTACAATGACTTCTGCAGAATTAATTTTACAAAATAAATCTCATAAATACATAAAATGTATATTTTTTTAAATATATAAATATAAAATAGTTGTACAATGGCATAAGTACATTTTGCCCCAAAAGGAAATTAACACTACACCTTTGCTATACTGATAACTCCTGACATCTATGGACAAGAGTAACAACTAAAGTTTTAATTGATAAATATATTACACTCGTACTTGCTATAAAATCAAATTGTTGAAAAGCCGTTAATATTACTATTCTAAACAAATTTTGCCAATTAAAACATACTAATGAACACTGCAATGCTAATATTAATCTAGAATTAAGCATAAGTTTAACTTTTTTCTATTAAAATGTGGTGTGGATATTAAACTCATAACCTGCTTTTTTTTCTTTTAATCTTAGCTAATGAATAATTTGGCAATATATCATTAAAAGCTGCCACTATATCCTATCTGCAGTATTTGATATTGTATATACATTCTATTGTAGAATCTGATATTTATTTGCTTTTGAAAATTTCTATGTACAAAATTGGGAATTTTACACAGCTTAAGAGTAAATTCAACTTTTTTACAAAAGTGTTTTATGGATACCAAAATCTGAGCATATTTATTTTTTAAAAAAATTTGACTGATATAATTGTTTAGTAATATGATAATTAAAATTTTCTCATATAAAAAACTTAATGTTTTCACTTGCTATTGAAAATAAGAGTATTAAAATAGAATCACTATTTTAGTTTCTTAGAATATGCAGATAGTCCGATTTTTTTGCAACTAATGAATTTGGTTTTAGGGGTTTGTTTGTTATTATGTTAAGTAGAAGAATAGTGGGTAAATATTAAAAGTTGTCATGACATTTTATATTTCATTATTTATTAAAAATAAACTTGCTTCTGAACTATATAAGATAACAGGCATTTAATGCAGCTTAATAAACTGCTTCTGCTCTGCGTGATATTACAGTGTGTTTGATTGTGCTTTTGTTGCTTTCAGTTTTTTTTATATTTTTTGCACATCTCCATTATGCTGTTTTATGGATTCTTCATTCATATGCCTAAAGAAGAGCAGAGAATAGTATTACTCAAAATGGCGTGTAATCTAACTTATGTTGTCTTTGTGTGTTATTACAACAGTTGTTTCTATTTTGAAAAGTTTAAATGAAAATATAAGAATTGTTGATATATATATATATAATATATATATATATATATATTTAAATATATTTTGATTTGGAAAAAAGGTTAATTAATAAGAAATGGAAATGATTTTTAATTATAAAAATATGAAAAAACATCCTTTTTTATTTTATAAAAAAAACACCGATAAGATAGGAAAACAAAAGAAACTGAAAAAAAAAAAGAAAATATTTGGGAGAAGTGGAACGTGAGGGAAGGGCATCCGGGGGGGGAAAATAAATTTAAAAGGAAGGGGGGGGGGGGGGGGGGGGAGGATGGCCCTTGGGAAGGAGAAATAGCTGGGCATAAAAAACCCCGAAGAATAAATAAAGGTGGTCGGGGTCCGCACGTGTGGTTCTTATGTATTTTTGTTAATATTGCTTGTTTCTTCGCTAGTGTTGTTTTGTGTTTTTTTTTTTGTGTTTCTTTCCTTTTTTTTTTGTTCTTGTTTTTTTGTTTCTGTTTCCGTAAATTAAATATATCATGGTACTAGTCGGGCGGGGGTGTTTGTGTTTGGGGGGGTTCTTGGTTTGTTTGGGTTATTGGGTCATGGTTGGTTTGGGGTTGGTGTTTTGTTCCTCGTTTCTCCCCCTTCCGTTTGTTGGAGGTTTAGTTGGTCCTTCCTTTCTTGGGTTTTTTGTTTTTTGCTCTTCTTTGCGTAGTGTATTTCCTTCTCTAGGGCTTCTTCCCTTCCTTTTGTGCTGCCGTTTTTATTACTTGATCTCGTTATCAGATGAATTGTGCCGTTTGCTGCGATTTTGCCTAGGTTATAGGGATAGATTTTTTTTTCTGCTCTTGTGGCTTTCTCTGCCCTTGTTTTGTGTTGGGCGCTATTTATATATATATATATATATATATATATATATATATATATGTTGGTTTTGCTGGTTTATAAAAGTAATTTTGTATAGTTCATAAATTTATATGCAAATATAGAAGAGATTGTGGGAATATAATAACTAAGGCAGGGGATGCAAATAATGATAATATATAAAAGTATTATATAATAAAAAGGAAATATATATAGGTCAATAACAGTATATATAAGCACCCACTCCCACTTTCCAATTTATGCTATATCTATGACTTGTAATAATCTAAATTCAGCTAAATACATACAATTTAAAAAATTAAAAAACAGACTTTATAAATGATTTTCTCTATATGATCTTTATATATTTATATTATAGTATTCATTGATATAAATGATATTATATTTTAAGTTAAGAAAAAAATTATTTCATATGCATGGAATATAAGAATGTTAAGTTTTTCTAAATTCAAATTTATTTCATAGATTAATAATTATTATTTTCATCTCAAAATATTATCTTTTTATTCATTGATTATAAATTAATTTTGAATATATAACTATAAATATTAGGTGTCTTTATTATTTTTATTTTATTGAAATAATTGAACAAATATGTAGACTCATGTTTATTATATTTTACCTCAATTAACTTTTTTAATATAAAGATTAGGAATGTCATTGATTCTCTTATATTTAAAAAAAAGTATAGATATATTACAATGTTTTGTGTTATATAGGGATACATATTTCACCTTGTGCTTTTATAGGTGAAGTTCAAAGTAGTCATTTATTTAACTAAAATTAAATTTCAATAATGAACATATTGTATAACATGTAATTGAATCATATATATATATATATATTCAAAATGTTTATGATTTAGTTTTTTTTTTATTATTTATATTCATTGTTAATAAATTTTGAATTAATTTTAAACAATTAAACTTGCTTGATTTGCATTCAATTTTTGCAATATAAATGTATTGGCTAATAGTATTTTCACAAGATGCTATTCATGTATTGACTTGTAAGTAATTATAAAACAGTTCAAAAGTTAAATTACAGGTTTCTTTGTAACGAATTTAATATTTTATTATCTGGATCAGGTATAGATTTTTATAAAGGAATAAATTAATTGATTTGGTATTCTTTAATGTTTAAGAAGTAATTAGAAGTTAGTTGTAATTATTCTACTGGTTATATGCAACAATTATATTAAGATAGAAATTATATTGGAATTGATCTGATTACTTATAAAGGTATAAATATAATAATTATTGTAGATAAATAAAGGTAATTACAATCAATATTTGCTTATTATTTGTTAGGTGAAAATTATATTAAGTTACTATTTAGTCATCACATCATAATCTTATTAAATAATAGAATTGGGAATAGTATATATTAAAATTGGTATTTGAAATCTATTAAATAGAGTGGTTTACTTTAATTATATTTAAAGTGTGTTGTTGTTGATTGTAAATTTAATTTAAATACTAAGTTTTAATATTGATATTTGATCAGTGTAATACACTAATAATCTTTTATACATTTTGATAATTATAGTCTAAACTTTAACAACTTAGTTGTATTAGATTGAAGAACAATTTGCTCTAATTTGCTAATTGTATTTGAATAAGCATAAAATAGGAATCCATCATTTATTTTATATATTATGATTGGATATTGTAAATTTTAAGGTAATTTAATAGTTTAATTTTATTCTATATCATTATAAGTTGGTGAAAGTAGAGAGATATGTTAGATTAATTGATTTTGTATTATATTATTGTTAAATATGACATTTTACTTTGTTTATGATTTAATGTTATGAATTTATGAAATTCTTAAAGAGAACATTTTATATGCCTGTTAAGGATAGATTAATATGCTTAAATTTGTAGGTAATAAAACCGTTGTATTATTATTAATTATTCAGTCATTTTGCAATTGACTTATTTAATGAGTATATTGATATTAATCGAATAGTATTGCTAAGTTACCATTACTTATATTTTAGTTAGTTATAATAAGAGATCAATTATTGAGTTACACTTTATTTAGATATCATTGGTATTTTAATGCTGTAGATTATGCTAAATTCTTTCTTTCTTATTTTTATAACTTTCATTTTGTTACAAATAGCTTTTAAATTCAAAGGGCATATTAATGTTATTGTTTTTATTATTTCATGAATTATTTTCTTTAAATAGTAATAACATTTAATTTTTAGTATAAGTTTGTATTGTTATAAACAGTGTTTTGATTCATGAGGAATATTAAAGCTTATGTGTCTCATCCATTGCATTATTTTCATCCTATTACAAGTGTTTTATCTAATAGGTATAGATTGTTAATTTATAGGATAATGATATTTAATTTTAATTACCTTATCTTTAATCTGTTGCAAATAATGCTGATATATTTTAGGATATCTTGAATTAATGATTTTACTTATTTCCAATCCATTACAAATGTTGTTCAAATCTATAGGGTTATAGCAAAGACCATTATCATTGTCTTATTTCATTATAAATGGTATCCAAACATGTGGTTTTATAAAAGGTTGAATCAAGTGTTCGATTGTTATTTATTGGCTGATGTTCATCTTGGCTTAATTTATTACTTTCATTATGTTACAAGTGATGCTACAATTCATGGGTATTGTTAAATTAGGATTGATCTTTCTTGATTCATGTTTTATTCTCTTTCAAATGGCACCCAATAATTAGATTATAACAAAGGTTATACTATCCTCATATTTCAATCCATCACAAATGACATTCAACTTTAAGGCATGTATTTTATTCTGTTACAAATGCTGACCAAATCAGTGGAGCTATTAAATAAAATCTTAGATTATATTTTATTCCATTACAATATATATATATATATATATATATATATATATATATATATCACTTGATGGTATTTTTTATAAAACCATTATGCTGTCTTTCTTATATACTTTCTTCTGAATTGAATATAAAATATAATCAATTTTATAGACAACTTTATGTTTAAATAATAAATTTATTTTCATCAAATCGAGTAAAAATTTGTAGTAAGAAAATTACTTCTAATAAAAAATTAATATATAAAATACAAACAATATTGGAATGGTTTATTAAATAAAAGTGCTGGAAAATAGATAACTTAATAACAATTTATAAAGGAAGTGAAACAACAATAAAAAGAAAACTATCATTGGACATGTTTTGTTGTATCAATATCCAACAGCATATAAGCATCCTATGGTATTTGGAAGTGTGAAAACTCACAAAGAGGATATGCCTGTACGATTGATAATGGATTTCAATGGATATATATTAAAAAGTTAAGATTGTCCAGTAGATGGTATTCTAAGATAATATGTAAACCACTTGACATTTTGAATTATAACATCTTGACAAGGTTCAGTTTTGAATGAAAATCGATTTGATGAAAATACATTTATTATTTAAACATAAAGTTGTCTATAAAAGTAATTATATTTTATATTCAATTAAGAAGAATATGTATATATGCTGTAATTGTAATATACAGGGTGACCCAAAAATAACTGGAATTTTATAATAAAAAAAATACATATTTAATTATTGCAAATTGAATCACTTTAAAAACTATAGTCTATTTAATGCAATGTACTGGTGTAAACCAGTTTGTCACTTTTCAAAGTACTCCAGAAACACGTAAAAAGTAATTTATTTTAGCACTTCTATCAGCCCCATCACACACACATTTCTAACTCTGTAAAAGAAAACAAATTTTGGAGATTTTTTCATTAGATTATAAAAAAAATTGCATGAAGTGAGATCAAGCGAATATTACTGATAGATAAGCTGGGTCATGCTGAATTTAATTAAAAAGTGTTTCACACTCAAGGCTTTGAGAGATGACCCAGTTGGGATAGAGTTTGCACTCTTTTCTTTGCACAAAATGGGTTGTTTACATTTTACCGCATCATGTAAAGGTTTCAGAATTTGCCAATAAAATGTGTTACGAACTAAATCTGTGAGAAAAATGTCATTTGCATCAAAAAAGAAAATCCGCATTGAGTCAATATTTCAGCCATTATAAAAAAAATTGACAAATATGCAAAATGTACTTTAGAAAAAAATATGTCATGTGAACCCACGAATTCACATGGTAATACCATTTGGCAGATTGATACAGAAGTATTCGTGTAACAGAAAAAGTATGTACTACAACATACATGCAAACCATAGAATGATTCCAGTTGTTTTGGGACCCCTCCCTCATATATATATATATATATGATAATCAAAACAAGTTATACATTTCATAACTTGCCTTTAAGCTTGCATTTTATGATCACTAGATGGAGCTTACCAATCAGCTTCAAACAAGCTTTGTTTACATAAATGCCAAGAGAGATAGAGCTCAAAATCTCTATCATCGTCACCCACCTCCAGATCAGCTGGTTTTGAGCTTATTGGCTCACATCAGTGGAGGTCTGGGAGACTAGAAACTAGTTTCTAGTCTTCCAGCCCTTCAGTTTCAAGTCTCCCAGCCCTTCACTGATGTGAGCCAATAAGCTTGAAACCAGATGATCTGGAGGTGGGTGACAATGATAGAGATTTTGAACTCTATCTCTTTTAGCATTTATGTAAACAAAGCTTGTTTTGGAGCTGATTGGTAAGCTCCATCTAGTGATCATATATATATATATATATATATATATATATATATATATATATATTATTATTATTATTAAAAGCCAGTCAACAGTTTGACAATCCCAATATCATTAAGAATCAACAATTTCAAACTGTTGTCAAAGCAACCTCCTTTTATAGATCTTTGACAATAACTACAAAGAAATAATTCAAACATTGGACATATATATATATACATATGGAATTATATGGATTCATGGAAATAAAAGTTTTAAAAAGGATATTGGAAAAATATATTTTATGTAGGAGTGATTACTTTTTTTTATGAAAATGTATTATAGATAATAAAAAAAACTGATGCAAATTGTTTTTTGATTTTTGATGCCAGGTAAAAAATATCAGTCAGATAATACAAATTGCTGTATATTTCTGTAACATTTTTTAAATTAATGTAAATATATTTTTAATACAGCATTGCAAGATGAAAATATAAATATATTATAGTATTTAAATAGAATTTAAATTTTTTTGACAATTCAACATTTGTGCGCTATGGAAATTGTAGTCTGTATTATTCCTCACATCATGTTCAATGAAGCAAGATTGTCTGATAAATATAAGATTTTGAATTTGGCAGAATAATGATTATCTTACTGTATCTACTGGATAGGAATAATAACTATGTCTAGCTTACAACAATGTATTCCAAGTAGAGGGTGTGTGCAAATAAACAACTTACAATGTGAGGGAAAAAAGGAAAGTAATTAGTAACTTTTTTGAATGTCTGTCAATCTCCATCAGTTGAGTCAATGCAGCAGTGAGTTTCACACCTGGCAGATTTAATAAAATAAAAATCTTCTGTTTTTTAAATTCCATTTATATGTGTAAGTGTATGTTTTTAGAAATAAAAGAAGCAATAATTTTAATTTGAATTGGAAAATAATAATAATAATAATAATAATAATAATAATAATAATAATAATAATAAAATGCACATATAAAAATTTGCAGATGTATATAGATTTTCTAAGTTAGTGTTCATCATAATATTTATAATATATATATATATTAATTTAGAGCATATTATGGTTTAGCTTTTTTTTAAATAATGGACTCACCCAGTTCACAATCATATCTTGATTGTTTTCAATACGCATCTCTACAGATTATATATATATATATAACCAATGACAAAAATAAGCCAATAGGTGAAGATACTCAGTGAATCCAATCACTCTTATTCAAAACGTTACCTAGCTTTAAATTGGGAATCCATTTGGTTAAAGCCTGGCCTCAATGAATATAACACCCATTGCCTTATATTTGATTGCAAAAGCAATGGGGCACAGTCATGTTTGAAACAGAAGTTGCTAGATACTAACCAGGTCATAAGGTAAGCTGCCATTGTACAGCTGAAAATAGCACCACACATGAACATGAGGTATGATTCCATGGTAGATCTGGAAGTGTTCACCTAGAAGGCCATTTGAAGACTATATGGACAACTATATATATATATGAATATGCGTGTGTGTGTGTGTGAGGGAAGACATGATGATCTGGACCAACTCATGAGTGCTGGTTCAGTGCAAATATGATATTGGAGATCATTTGTCTTTTTCATATTATGTGGTCATGTATATTATTTATATCAGATGCATATATAAATAAATATTGCATATAATGTTTCTGTAGTTGTGAGGGCAGGAAGTTTGACACTTATTTGTTAAACTGTTGTGACTTGTTATCTATATTTACTGAAGATATGTGTAAGATATTCTGGTCTGGGCCAAGTGATGAGTGCTGGTTCATCACAAAATGTGCTTCTTAGAAATCATACATATTTTGGTTATATGTTTGTGATTATATCTCACCACAAGGTGTTAAAAGTGGATAGAAACCAGCCCCTACACTGTGTGAGAGAGGTGTAGTGAGAATTACACTACAGAAATATTATTTATTAAGTGAATAATCTCTATTCTAATAAATAATTAATAAAGAAAGTTTGATGGGCTTGCCCTTTACTCTATTCAAACCTTTCTGCATCAGAGGGCCCATAATCTGTTAGTTGGGCTAAAAGAATGTTTTACATCAGTTGTTTTTCATTCTTTAATCCCACCCACTGACTCACCACCACCTACAGATAGGCCCCCACCTGTAAAACCACTGGCTTAGCTGGAGAGGCTTGTTGCATTGGTTAAAGAGGCAGGAATTGGAAGTGAATTGTCAGCTAAATTGAAATATTGGGATATACACCAATTGCTTTACCCTACCACAGCTGCTTCTCATGGCTTCTTGAGACTTTCAAATGATTTGTTAATTAGGAAATTTAAATTCTGGATGTTGAAGGAAAGATATCTGGATTTTATCATAAAAGTAAATTTGACTGCACTCCCCACTAATGAATTGTTAGTCATGAGGAGAGGCTTTGCCAAACTAAATTCAGCTTTTCAGATATGTAATCAAGAAAATGAATCAATGCAGCATCTCTTCTTTGGTTTTGTGGTATTAAATAAATGCAGAGCGATACTCAATGGTTGGATCACATCTTATAAACAAAGGATTTTTAACCTGAATGAATCCCTAAAAACTGGAGACTTTGGAATAATTAGACTATCAATCATGATGAACTATATAGTCTGGACAGTGAGATTCCATCTCTTATTTGGGAAAGGTAATGGTAATTTACACAATGAACTTTTGTGCAAGATCAAGGCTATCAGGAAGAGAGATCACTTAATCTCACCCAAAAGAATCTGTAATGATATTTGGAAGATTATGATGTTGCCAGAATAGTTTTTGCTTCAACGCTGGAGGGCCTTCCTTCACGACTTGTCCAAAAGTCACTATACATGAGCCACTAGTATGGCTCTGGCCATGGTTAGGTGTGCCCATTTCAGGTGATTGATAATCAAAGAATTAGCCCTCCCATAATGGTTGGAAGGCTGGAGAATGTCTTGTTTCCCTGCTCCTGTTTTGTCAAGTACAGATGCCAAACTCTCAACTCTAGAAAAAGATCAAGACTATCGAAAAGAGTGTGTGAACCTCAAACTGCCGAACGCTCATCATAATTCAAGACAATTTGTTTAATTTTTCACTTTGTATTTGCTCTACTATTTATTCCTTGTATTCATAGGCAATAAAGTTACTTTTGCAAATAATGAAAATTATTAATTTTGTACATTCTATATATTCTCTTTTCATCAAATAATATAAAACTTTTTAGAATCGAATATTATGAAAAGTAAAATTGAAGTTCAAAATGTGTATAATGCATTACGCATGCTTTCAGTAGATTACTGCCAGAATCATAACGCTGTTTAAAGTTTAGCAGTTAGAACTATGCCTATATATATAGTCAATAACAAAGAATCCATATTATATCAACAGAAAGGATTCATGCATTTCATTGTCAAAAAAATTAAACATTTAAATAGAGCATGCACATTAAGCTTCATTTACATATTAAACTACATCCATACATATAGGTATAGTTCTAACTAAAATATGGGTACGAGTTTGTAGATCCGGAAGAAACAAAATTAGCCCTGTTTGAGATAAAAGATACAAGCCACTGCAGAAGTTCACAACTAAAACCAATAAGATGTAATATACAAATTAATCTGAAATAATCTATCCATTCAAAGACTTTGCTTCAAATTATGTCTAAACTTTTAATAGCACTATGATTCTAGCAATAATCTGTCCAAAGCGTACCTAGTGCATTATAAAACGTTTGAACTTCAATTTTATCTTTTCATAATACTTGATTATAATGAGTTTATAATATTGTATATATATATTCTTATTTATCTGAAATGATTGGTGTCAATGTTGTGAGCAGAAGAAGTTTGACAATGGTAAATGAAAATGTAGCAATTTGCTCTAGATAAATACTTTTCATATAATAAAGATATATGTAAGAAATAGTGACCTGGGCCAACTGATGAGTGCTGGTTTAGCACGGAATGCATCTTGGGGGTCATTTGTCTTTTATTATATCTTTATTTAATATTTACTAAGGCAATAAACCTAAAGCATTGACTCATTGTAAATCGAAAGATTTCGCAATGTATAATAGGAATTGTGGACTTAATCAGTGAATTGAATAGCTTCAGCTCTCAGATCTAACCGCTTCAGCTTCACCTATTTATATAGAAAGTATGTTGAAGTAAAGAAGGGGTTCCCCTTTTGGGGCTCCCCTCTTTTCTTCCAATGCGTAAGCTTGTGGTTAGGACCTGTAGAGGTTCCTACCTTCGCATTTTCAACCGCACATGCTTTAGGTTTATTACCTTAGTAAATATTATTTACGTAATCAATGTGCGTTAAATAAGTTTATAATTACATCTTTATTTAAACGATTTTTAAAAGAATGGGGAAGTATATATGTGTTTATTATATCTATATTTAACTGTATTGTACGAGTCTGTGTATATTACGATCGATCGCATATAAACATGATTAAAAAATAATAAAATTAAAAAGTCCGAAAACAAAAAACTATTCACATATGAAAGAATAGATAAGATTTACAAATTTATTTTTATATAATAGACTATTTATAAATAATAAATACTATCAATACAAAAATATTTGAATTACAATTTATTATTCTATATTATTTACAAAATAAAATAATTTAATTCTTTAGAAATATGATATATATAAAATCAAAAATTTGTAGTCGTTAATCATAGCTAACAAATTAATTCTTAAAACTTAGAAATTTTAAACGACATAAATATGATTAAAATGTCTTCTCGTCAATAAAGATATGAGATTGCTCACATACTCAAGGCAAAGAATTGCTTGAGGTTAGACTGCGATTGTTTTTTTTTTTCCCAATTTTAGAAAAAAAAATTAATTGAACAAAAGAAAAAAATAGACATCGAGCTAAATGGCTGCCATATGTAGAAGCATAAAAATTTGACAATAAATTATTATCAATCAGCATAATATTTACGAAATTTATTTTGTCTAGAAGCATAAGTGATAATAAAATTAGGATTGAAAAAATTATCAGATTTGATTATTTAGATTAATTGTTATTCAGAAGAGCGAATAATGTGTTTTTCTTAAAAATATATAGCCAAATAAATAATTTCTAATTGTATATATATATTTAGAGAGAGAAAGAGAATCATATGTGGATGGAAGAATAGATAAATTAATAGATTGACAGACAAAAAAGAAAACATCTAGACGGATATATAGGTAGAAAAATTGATAAACATAACAACTGATATGCCTTAAGATAATGACTGAGCCTAACGTTGATTACTTTAAATATATAAAAATCTACAAAACTAAATAAAATTCGCTTTAAGTTTGAATAATAAGCAAATCTTCATTGCATTTTTCATCTAAGTTAAAATGTCAGTCTAATAAAATCGTCTGTTCACTCACACATATATATAAATAAATTAGTCTCAACAAAATTTAAATTTCTAGCAAGCCAATAAATTCACTCTTGATAAATTTTTACAGTTTGACATCATTGTCTAAACGATAACTTTCCCAGAATGATTCTTTTATGTCTTTCCTAGATTACTTTTTTATCTAAAAGAATAATAGATAGCATCCCAATATAAAATCTGTTTATATGCAAGTACCAAACGTATGCCCTATTATATTTTGAAGCCTAAAATATTTGCATTTGTGCAATAAATCAGCAAAACTCTCTATACAGTAGTCCCACTCAGTGTAAGCCAGAGTAATCAATGAATGCCAGAAGGCTTGTGCATAAAATCCCTATCTATCTAGTGCCTACTCACCCAATATCCCCAGATTAGTTTCTAGCTTGCTGCTTTCATCAGGGAGTGTGTCTAGTATGGAGAGTTTTGTCTGTTTTAATAACAGTTATGATAAGAAATGGTGATTATGTGACATTTGTGCAATACGTAGGGATGTTCTGGATACAGTCAAAAATATTGTTGTAAGCCATAAAACGATTCTGTTAGGGAAATTGTTTGTTTAGTTATTTTAATGTGAAATCAAAGTTACATTTTTGATGACATTTAAAATGTGAGGCTCATTAATTGCAAAATTAAAATACTTTCATTTCAGCACTTTTTTTTCGTAATTGAATTTGTATTGTGCATTTTTTTCTGTATTCTATCACTATATATTACAGTTTTAATATATATTTCATAATTGAACATTTGATGTCATTTAAAATGTGATGCCTATAGATTGCAACATTAAAATACGTACTTAAACTCTAAATATTGTTTTGAAATTTTTATTTTTTTGTTTAACGTAATATCCATAATGTTTTGATTTTAATATTTGCTAATTTTAATAATATGGATTTATAGATTTTATTAAATTGTAATATTAAAATACTTTACTTAAGCACATTAATTTTTCTTAGTTTATACAATTTTTCTCTAATGGAGCCATTCTTACATTATCACCAGTAGTAACACATGTTTGTTTTCTTGCAATATTTTAAAAGTAAAATATTTTAATATTATTTTTAAGTTTTTAATATGTTAGTAATATGATTATTTTTGGTCATATAATTATGCTAATTTTTTTTGCCTGCCATTTACTAATTACTATTTGCTAAATATTATTTTTCAGTATTTGATTGCGATAGTATTTTGATTGTTTGGTCACATGATTATACCGGTATTTTTTTTTTTTTGTCTTGTCATTTGTTAATTACTAATATTTGCTAAATATTGTTTTCGAAATTTTGATTTGTTTTCATTATACTTATTTCTATTAAATTTATTTGTTTTATTTTTTTTACTTTTTGAAGAAAAGCACAATTTTTTATATGGAATGAACAAAATATTTGGAACACTTTGTAATAAATATTTGCAGTATTATCTAGTATCCAATATGATTTCACTTACATTTGTACTAAAAAATGTTAAGATTATCAATATATTATATAGAAAAAGGTTTAATTATAAAAATATATGTAATAAGTGCATTTATACACAACTATAGAGAAGCTTATTATTTCTATAAATTAAATATGGCTTCTTACTTTCGAGAACTTATAGCATATTTAATTTATAGAAATAACAAGCTTCTCTATAATTGCATATAAGTGCACTTGTTACATTTATTACATTTCATATAGAAGAAGCATAAACAGTTAATGTCATTACATATAGATATAATTATAAAAATAAAATGTTTAAATATGGAGAAATATTAATGAAAGACTCACAACATCCCATTCACAATAAAAAGATAGAGTTTGCTGCCGAATGCATTAAATAACTTTTGTTTCTTCTGAAAATGAAATAGTTTTTTTGTTGTCACTACTAAATTTGTAACTTTCATTTTATCATTTTAGGAAAGATATTTTATGAATTTTATTAAACTTTATAAAACTTTTAGGTTTACTTTTAGAAAACATTTTGTTACTCAAAATCCTAAATTCAATTTATCCAATAGTTGTTCATGAATATGTATGTATTCAGTCAGGAATACACATGTATAATTTAGACTCATTTCATTTTATATTTATATTGTACATTTTATTTTATATTAACTGAATTATTTTATTTGGATTTGATTATATTTATTTCAGTTTTATGATGTTTTGTTATATTTTATGTTGTTTTTTTATTATTTTTTAATTTTATTGTTTACATGTTTTATGGTATTATTTATATAGTTATGTATTTTATTTTATGATGTTCATTATATCATAGCTCTGAAGAAGACTACAAGACAGTCAAAACATAAGATTGTGTATGCACTTAGATATTATAAAAGGTTTTTTCTAAAAAGTGGTCCATGTGGTGGATAAATTGAATTTATATAAGATAGCCTCAGTAAATATTACTACGTAATCAATGTATCAATGTGCGTTTAATAAATTTATAATTATAAGATACTACAGCAAAATAAAGGAAGTGGTGAATTTGGTAATATACCTAAAATAATGTTGACATTAAATTCAGAAAGGTTACTAGAGCTCATAATAAAATATATGTTTTTAATGTAAGCATAATGCTCTGCAATAGATGGAAAATGGTTGTTATTGTACTATATTAAACTTATAAATTTTAATATTTTACCTCTGTTTATTTACATTTTCTTTGGATTCTGTATAATTGAAATAGTGTGTATTGATACATCTGTCTATATTATGACTTCAGAACATGAAGTGTTTCATTATTCATTACATTTTGAGATTGATTATAAATTAAAGAATAGTTAGTCAAGTAAATCTTGTATTTACTATTCAAGCCATTGCATATATTCTTTTTTATGAGGCCATCTTTATTTTATTCATATTTGATCTATAAAGTTATTTGGCCAAAGCTCACTTCTAGTTTTACATTTTGTGATTGAAGAATATAATGTCAAAGTTGAAATTTCAGTTAAGTTTTTATGTTTATATGCAATTTTCATATTAAGCCAATAAACAATACATATAGAAAGTTTTGTCTGTTTTTCATTTTTCATATTCAAAATTACATTAAATTACATTGTTTTATTATGATTTTATCTAAAGGATTAATCATCATCATCATCCATTATCAATCCACTGCAGGATGAAGGTCTCTCCAAGTTCAATCTATATTTTCTGATCTTTAACTTCTCTTCTCCACATTACCTCTGCACCCTTTCTTTTATCATCCATCCATCTCACATGTGGTCTCTTTTTGGGTCTCCTACAATCTCTTGGAATCTAGTTTAAAATTTCAATTGTCCATCTATTATCATCTCTTCTAACAATATGTTCAGCCCAACTCCACTTCAATCTTTTAATTTTTTCAATGAGGTCAGTAACACCTGTTTGTTTTCTTACCCATACATTGCATTTTCGATCTCTTCTTGTTACTCCCAACAGCATCTCTCCATACTTCTTTGAGTGGTTTGAAGTCTCTGTATTGCTCTTCTATTAAGGGTCCAAGTATCAGATCCATAAGTAAGAACTGGCAAAACACATTTATTAAAAACCTTCCTTTTCAACCACATAGGCCATATTTTCTTTTAGTATCAAGTTATTTCTACCAAAAGCACTCCAACTAACTTTAATTCTATGATTAATTTCATCCATTATGTTTCCATCTGTATTATAATCTGACCAAGTATTTGTAACTGTTAACTTCTAATTCATCATAATCAATCTTTATTTTCATATTTTGAGCAAATCGATTAAACATTACTTTAGTCTTTTTAACATTTATCTTCAGTCCTACTTTTTTACTTCCATCTGATAACTTCTGCAACATTTCCTGTAACTCTAAAGCATTATTTGCAAAAACAAGTACATTGTCTGCAAAATCTAAATGACTTAAATAATCTCCATTTACTTTCACTCCTTTAGCTTCCCATTTTAATCCACAAAATACTTCTTGCAGCACTGCTGCAAAAAGTTTTGGAGATATGGAGTCACCCTGTCTTACACCCTTTTTAATGTTGGCTTTCCTACTATCATTATAACATGCAATATTAATGCTAATTTTTTGAGATAATTAATAATAATAAAATTAGAATTTCTATAAATAATTCAAGTATTACTTTTCATGAGCATTTTTTTTCATTACTGAAGAAAAATTATTGGCTTCTTTATGTTTTAATTTTAAGTGAAAGAAAAAGGATTCCACATTATAGTTACTTTTTACTGCTTATAAAAAACATAATATGGAAAAATGAATTTAATTTAAATATTGACTAGAAATAAATAACAAAAAGCTTAATAAAGTGATAAACAGAAAATTATTTGATAGAAGACCGGTTTGGTTGGACATCACATAAATATTTACTTTAATAGTGTCTGTGTAAAATCTTAAGAAAAAACCTCAATGTGAACATTATATAATTAATAAGAAAGAAATAAAAGTAACATTACAAAAAAAAAATAGTAAACAAATAAAGAATGTAGATTATATATTTATTTACAATTTAATAGATCAGAATATATGCACTAATGATTTTAATTTTGTTGGAAGAAAGGACAGTTTTGTTTCCTTTTTAATTTTTTCCAAAACAATAATGACATCTGGGATTTTAATAAATTTAAAAATAACTTTTAGCACCTTTTTTATTTAATATAACAGCACCATCGAGTATTAAGCATCTTATTGCATTTAATTTTATGTAAAAACTAAATGTAACAATAATAAAGTCATTCCTTGTACCATTTTCTTCTCATATCTTTCTAGAAGTTTTGACCTGTCAAATTGAAAATTACTATTTTAAATTTAATATCAGGAAAGGTTTTTTACTTATAAGACTATATATGGCTTAAATGTGATAATATGTATTATATACCATCATAACAACCTTGAGGCATATATAATTCAATGCCTTAATTCAATGATTCTTATTGTTTTTGTATTGCAAAGGCATTTTATAAATTGTTTTTTTTTATTTGGATGGAATACTTATTAAATGATTATACTTTTACTGATAAATTAAAAAAGTATATTGTTTCTAATCTTTAGAAGATATATCACTAGTATACATATTGAAATAAACTAAAGAATATTACTAACAGTAGAGGTGATTTTACATGTGCAAGGAATAAAAAAAGAATTTTAATCTTATTATTTGTATAATAAAGTGAAGTTAAATCATGAATATGTATCACTCTTTTGTGATCATGAGCAGGATATGAGATATACCCCCCCCCTCAATAGTTAGAACCGTATATGCAGAGAGGAATGATAGGAAAATCAAATGTAAAAAGGCTTGGGCTATTGCTAGAGACTCCCATTTCTATTAATAGAAAAGACTTCTGTGTTCTATTGTCAAAAAATTGAACATCTAATTTACATACAGGACTTGATTTACATATTGATCTTCCCTGATATATATATATATATAACAATGCAGTTTGACTTAGCACTATGATTATGGCAAAAACTTGTTGAAAGGCAGCTCAATGCTCTTAAATTTTACTTTGAAGATGCGCTTACCTTTTCATATTAATTTGAACAGCACAAGTTTTGCAGTATTATATATTTTATGAAAAGTGTATAATTAGTGAGATTTAAATAGAAATTATAAGCATTATTTGGATGTAAAATTTAAGACCAAGAAAAGGTGTGTATTGTATAATTTCTGAGCAACCTGCTATGCAAAATTAATAAGTTAGTGGAGTGGTTAGATAACTCCATGTTATACGTCAGTTCCCATGATACAAAGAGGTCCCAAAAAGCATTCCATGCATTGATACTTCTATTTAACTAATATTTAATGTTTACAACATAAAATCTAAAAGTGGTTTACTATCTTCACAATTAAGTTCCTATATCTAAAAAGCACTTGATGCATTGATATGTCTGTTTAATTATGTCCAATGTTTACAACATAAAGTCTAGGAGTAGATTACTATCTTCATAATTAAAAAATGAGATAAATAGCAATAAACATGAAGAGAAAACAGATAACAAAAAAAATTAAAATAAAAAATTCAGCATCTCCTAAACGCCATTCTACTTCAAATGTTTATAAGCAAAAAGATTTACTGACTTTGTGATCTGTGTCTTAGTAAATAATATGAATTTCTATTGAAAAGGATTTACTAAGTTTAAAATGTATTTCTCATGTTTCAGCGGCAAAAGTAAAGGAAGGTATGTACAGTGTGTACTACTGATGGAAGGGTTCTACTTTTTTTTTTCTAAATTCTTGATCTTTGCTAAATATGCAGTGTTATTTATTCCTAGCCCTAGCATAAAATAGTTTGCTCATCTTAATTATATAAACATTAAGCTATGCTAATTCCCTCTTTAAATAGAACAGTATATCAGATAAAATGGATATTTATTACCTTGGCTGATTTCTACTGGAATTATATTCAAAAGATTAAACATTCATTGTAAAAAATAATAATGAGAATAATTTTGATTACCCATTTTTCATATTTCACAATTTTTACAGAGGTCCCTACTGTCGTTTTTTCAGGCGTATATTTTTAAGGTTTTAGCCTTAATAAATATTACATTAAAAGTTATATTATGATTTTTCTCTGAATATAAATTTAAATTGTATCAACTTTTGTCTTAATTATATCAAAGAATTATTAAATATAATTATGCTATTTGAGTATTCATTCGTTATATGTCATATAATAAATACTAAAAAGTAATATCACATCACTACTGAAATACTCCTGAGAAAGAAAAATTAATTAAATGTCTGAATCCTGCACACACATTCTATTAGATGCACAGCATTACTCCCAGAATAAAAAATAGTGTAATTATATACATCTTTCAGTCTGCAGAACTGATCTTTATTGGTTGTGGCAACTTCTCTGCCATAGAATATGATATATATATCTTGGGTTTCATGCTCTTTTTGGACTGGAAAGCTGTACATTTCTTAATGTAATTTTCTATATATACAGTTACTCTTGGCCACCAGATATGGTTATGTGATAAAGATTTTTTGCACACTACTCCTGGATGTCCTGCTAAAATTTTAAATGGCTTATTGAATGTTTTCACCACCACTGGTTCTCTTTCACTGCTTCTTCTGATAGCATAGTTGGCTCAAAGATGACAATGAAACATGCACTCTGCCTATTGTTCTGGTCACTTTTGTTTTCTGGAGTACTTCTATTTTTTAGAAAATCCAGGTAGTATTTGTTTTATCAGCACAATCATTGCTGTGTAATTTAATTAGTATTTTATTAATACTAATTTCTCACTTCTAGTAATTATTATAAACTATACATTCTGCTTAATCGCATTTTTACCAAATTCAGATTATGTTTTTCCAACTGCTTGGTGGATGATAAGATAAAATTTTCAACTTCTTTTTATATCAAATAGTTTTCAGAAATTCTGAATTATTTGTTAGAAATATATATTTACAAATAAAATTTATTTATAAAAATATTATTTCAACTTTGCAAGCATAATATTAAATTAAAGAATGTTTCAGGTTAGTTTCTGTAACACAAATGAATTACTGTTCAGAAGACATAAAATTAATAAAATTTTAATTAAAATTTAAAACTCTTTTAAAAAATGATGAAACTAAATCTGCTGCCATCAATACGGCTGCATTCTTATTCAACCAATTGTAAGTTGTAATCAGTATTGACTTTAATGACTTTCTTCAAAGTAAATATTTTCACATTATTCTTCCAAAATAATTATTGCATAAATACTTTGAAAAAATAATCATGAATATATAAACAAATTGTCGAAAATCTATATTATTTTTGAAATCTAACAAAAGACTAGATATGCTCAAAAGGTCTTTCAAGCATCCTTGTGTGGAGAGAAATTATTAATAAATAATTTTTGTGAGTTGGTTATCAGCTAATATGTAATAAAATTTTCTTTACAGTGCTGACATCTTAAGATTTATTTTGTTTTAAATTAAAAATCAGTATTATTTTAGATCCAGTTTTTATTATCAAATGAATCCGAAATTGACAAAATAGTACTAAAGATGACCACAAGAGTAAGTTAAAGCCAAAGCTTAGTGAAGTCATTACATAGTCTACAAGATCTCTACTGAGAGCAATTAATTTTAAAATTGCTTTTAAAAATAGTATCATCACTCTGCTTTGGGGTCATCTAGTAAAAGATAAATAATCAAAAATATTATATGGTAACATAACCAAAAATATTAAATTGTATCAGTGTTGTATTCACTTCTCCAGAGAAAATTCTGGGTTGTGTTTTATTCAATAAAGATTTTGGACCTAGTTCATTGTTTTTTGTTAATTTGACCTAGTTCATTGTTATTACTAAAATTTTAAAATCGCTGAATAAAGCTTTTAAATAATCTCTTCATTTTATAATTCTCATTAAAGCATGAAGATAATAATTAAAAATCAAAATGTTTGTATTATTATTTTTTTACTTCTCTTTATAAGCACATCATTTCAGAAGGAAATAGTAATCTAATACAAGTATTATAACTGTTTTTATTCTGTGAAATAATAATATAATTATTAGAGGTTCAATTTAATAAATATCCAAATTTTTAAGCATACTATAGTTGCATAAAATAAAGTAATAGTACTAATTTCTTAATATTAGAAATCTATAATAATAATTATAAGAAGAAGGAGGGAAAGAAGAAAAGGAAGAAGAGAAGGAGGGAGAAGAAGAGGAGGAAGAAGAAGAGAAAAAAAGAGGAGGCTGAAGAAGAGAAAGAAAAAGAAGAGAAGGAGGAAGAAGACAAGAAAGAAAAAGACAAAGAGACAGAAGATAAGCAGGAGAAAGAAGAAGAGAAAGAAAAAGAAGAAGAGAAAGAGGAAGAAGAAGAGAAAGAAAAGGAAGAAGAGAAAAAAAGAAGAGAAAGAGGAAGAAGAAGAGAAAAAAAAATAACAACAATGAAATAAATATATTATAAATAAATAATCAATCAAACAAGATTGAAATAAACAATTATTAATAAGTATATTTAAATATTTATCAAACTGACTTTCATCTCCATTGAGATCTTCTCAAGATATACTATATAATTCCTAAATAAATAAATATATTATTTATTTATTGATATTTTTTCTCATATTAATAAACTGGTCTTATCCCATTATCAGTTTCATTCATTTGTACATCTCTTTTAAGAACTCCTCCTTATTATGTCTATTTTTAAATACTTGATGTGGTAAACACTTTTCAAAATAATGAATTTTATTTATATGAATGCTTTTTGCAGTAAAATATTTAGATTACAAAAGTTCATATTTATAATGTTTCTCCATCAGTAAACTTCCCAAACGTAAATGATAATTTAACAAATGAAATCATCCACAGAATGATCTAAGAAGATGAATTGAACTCCGAAAGACCTTCATTCTGCAGTGGATTGATAATGGCTGATGACGACGATGATTATGATTAAGTTGAAAAATTCTTCCTATATCATTTTTTTTATAAGAACCTATAAATTCAATTACCACTAGTCTATTTTTATTGATAACCTATTTACAGGTTTTTCACATATTTTTTTAATTAGTTAAAATGATGTCAGTGTTTAGTAATATTAGCATATTCATCAGCCATACCTATTTTCGCTAGCTAAATTTCCAAACAGATATAGAATGTTTCTTCTAGATATCCATCTCAAAGCCAACCTAGCCTAATATCCAATTATTTGTCAGAAAATGGTTATCTATCTAATTAACTAGATACAAAAGAAATATAAAAATCCTACTATAAGGCAAGTAACTAATTTGTAGGAAAAATATTGATTATTTTTCTAAGAATATATATGTCAAGTCCTTTGATGACTCTTTAAATCGGCGTTATCAGCACTTTTAAACAGTTGAAATGATTTACATCCTTTACTATATAAACAACAAATTGTGGAGTGTTAATAATGTTTATACTAATCACAATTGTTATACTAAATTTTTGGTTACTCCGAAAGTTATTTTGCATATCTAAATTTTTTGATAAATGTTTAAATAGAAAGGATTATTACAACTAAATTTGGTTAATTTAATAATTTATCATCTATCTAGAAGAAATGCGATATCGTAATTGTTATTTCCTGCAATAAATAAAATAAATCATAGTTAACTGTAAACATGATAATAAATTCTTAAAAAATAAAATTCTAAGCAGCAGCTGTATTATCAAAAATGTTGACGTGCAGAAAATATGTTTTTAAATATAGCAAAGAACAAAAATATTAAAATATTTATATACACATACATGTATATGTATTAGAAAAGTTTATAACATTTTTTTTTAATATTATCAATCATTCTCCTAAATTTAGGTTAAATTTATCTAAAATGCAACATTGAAGATTTTAATAGATGGAAGATGTGAATCATTTATGATACTGTTGATGTAATTATGGATTAAGAAAAAAATTAACACTGGTTTAGTATTTCTTATTAGTTAAATATTAAGATAAGTTATTGTAACATATTGGATTCATTAGACGGCCAAACACAGATGTAACCAGAATGCGTAAAAAATTTCGTTTTATTTAAAAATATTAAATTACTTAAAGTATTATATATAATAAGCTGATGTCTGTTTTATTAAAATTCTTAATCATTTATTTTATATATGTATTAAATGATTTACAGCTGGAAAATTTTTTATGACAGATTTATCGACTAATATAAAGTATACTGAATATTTAAAAAATTGTTTGTTTTCTACGATAAGGACAATCTCAGATAATTAGTAAACTGGTAAACATTTTTTTTTCATATGTCATAGCATCGTCCGGGAGGCGAACCCACAACCGTCTGCAACCAACTACTTGCTTGCAATGCGGCTGCGATGACCTCTTGGCTAAGGTTTGGTAGTAATAATTGTATTTATAACTTTTTAGCACAAAATACAGCTTCCAGAGTAGACAGAACTAAACATGATATTCATAAATAAATAATGTAATTTATTATTAATATTAATATCATTTATATTCTTTATTCCTTTTTAGAATGCTTTTTACAACACACTATTGACTGTTTCGATTGCTGCAGCAATCTTCTTCACAACTATAACAAACACAATTCAAATACATGAATGCAAATATATATGAACATATAATTTTACAATATATATATATATTCTACCTTACAATCACTATTTATATATCCACAAATACCTTTATCTATCTCTCTATATAACATATAGGGTATATGGGCACAGACTTTCACACAACCCACCACTCTCTACTCTTGCCTCAGGGTGGTCTTTGAGTGTTCCATCATCAGATTTTCAATTGGATGTACAGTTGAAGAGTTGTAATGTGGAGTGGATTGAGGCCTGTCCATTAAAGTATGAAGATTGCCTATCTTAATACATATCTGAGCACTTATGGTGTATATGTGTAGAGATGATAATCTGGACCAATGATAATTACTGGTTTAGCATAAAATATGTATATTGGTGATTATTTATCTTTTCGACATATATGTGTTCAAGTGTATCAGTGTTATGGGATAGAGTGGAGAGTGGTGGTCATGTGAAAGTCTGTGCTCATATACTCTATATATTACATATATAGATACAGGTATATAACAAGCATGTATTTCAGTTAATACCTCTCTATATAATTATTATCTTTTATATATTATACATTTTTATATTTTTTATGCTTTCTTAAAATCATATATATATATATTATTTTTATTTCATTTATTTTTTATTTTTTTCTTGTTAATTTTTTAATATTTGACTCTAACATTATATATTCATATATTTATATTTTACATTATTATTATTATTTGTTATATTAACATTCAATATGTATAATTTTCTTTAACCTATGCAAAATTATATGTTCATGTATATTTGTAATCATTTGTTTGTATTGTGTTTGTTATAGTTGTGAAGAAGATTGCTGGGGCAATTGAAACCATTAATAGTGGGTTGTAAAAAGCAGTGTAAAAAGTAATATAGAACATAAATGTTATTAATATTATATGGATTTGGCAATGAAATAAGAAAGATAATGTTATAACAACAATCATATAACTAATTGGTTGAAAAACTGTATAATCTTTTTAAGTATAAAAGAATGCTCATGGCTTTATAGCTTAGATGTTCATAAGAAGTTCAAACATCAGAACAGCAAAGACCAGAATCAATACTGTGGCTTCCTGATCCCAAGTCTCAATCCCAAGTTGAACACTCTACCAACTGCACAAGGTATAGGAATCGAATAACTTAAATGTACATTTTTTGTTTGTTTTTTTTTCAATTAGTAACTTATTGTCCTTTGTATCACCAATCTAATTAGAGAGTTCCAAAGCAGTGTAAAACATCAAAGATGTTTTTGAAAAAAAAAAAAATCTTCTGTAGATTAATGGATTTGCTTCTGAGCTTTGGACATGATTTTTGGTCAATATGGGTGACAGTAATAAAAGGGTTATACAAAACATGTTAAATAAGATATAAATTTAATTTATTACATATACATAGATATTTTGTCAAGCCAAAGTTGAAGTAAACCAGCAATCTAGTATTCTATACTAAAATTTTCCACATATTAGTTTATTTGATATAAACTATGTACATTAACATATTCTACCAGCTGATTATAATAGTAAATCTTAATTCACTAAGTGGTACAAATAAGAAATCAGGCTAGTAGGGTGGAAAAATATTTTTGATTATATTCCCCAACAATTATGATGATAATTATCATTTGTGGTTATAGCTTTACTAGATGTCCATTTGCAGAACACTAGATATAAATCTGCCATTACTTTTTTCAGTCATATATTATTTAGAGATGAAAATATAAGTTGACAAGATCTAGTATGGAATCTTAAGTTACTGCTTAGTGCCTAGTAGACCAATGAATTTATTAAAATTGCTAGATATGGTTAACTTCAATGTTTCAGTCTTTATTCATCATAATTGAGACTAAGAAATAATCAAAAATTAAGTAAAATAACACTGTAACTATAACAATGGATCAACTCCACATACATCTATAGGTGATAATGATAAGAAAGTGAACCGTATTTTAAATTAGGAATGATTGCATGAAGAAAATAGTCTAAAATAAGGCACAAAAATAGTTTAGGAAGTCAACATATATGTAAGGTATCCACCAAAGATTGTACCTAGACCTTCTATGCAAAGTAATACTAGTAAAAATAAATATTAAACATCACAATCACCATCTCTTATTCTAGCACACAATTATTATTAAACAAGGCAAAACTCTCTATACAGTAGTGCCACCCTGTGCCAACCAGAGTAATCAATGGATGCCAGAAGGCTTGTGCATAAAATCCCTATCTAGTCTGGGGATATTGGATGAGTAGGCACTAGATAGGGATTTTATGCAAAAGCCTTCTGGCATCCATTGATTACTCTGGTTGGCACAGGGTGACACTACTGTATGGAGAGTTTTGCCTTGTTTAAAAATAAATATTATTTAAATATGAAAAGACTTGATTTTAAAGTTTATATAAATTGTAATTTTTAGAAACATTTATTTACTTTTATCTATAATGTAGTTTTATTTTTTTTTTTAATTTGAGATTTTGGTGGGAAATATTCTTACCCTTTTGCAAAATGGATACATGTTTGTGTTCAGATATTTTTTGCATATTAACATATATGTTGTAATTTGAGCCAATCTGAAGCATTTGTCACATATTTTAAAGTCCGTAATTTACTGAATAATAATTCTAATGATATTTTTTTAATAATGAAGCAAATATAGTAAAGTGGAGCTACTGATACACTAAAGGATGAAGAAAGGATAAATACATATCTGACAAATGTATATATTCAATGTGTATAATTTACACACACGTACATACTATGATGTGAGTATATCATTTCTCTAGTTTTCTTTTCATCAATTTATTAATCAAGTATATTCTTAATTTATTTATCTTTTGAATTTGTATATTTTTCCTCCATAATATGCAAATAATTCGTTGAATCTTACTACGTGAAGTTTTCATTTTCAATATTCTGTGCATTATACTAACTAGAACATGAAAACACTAATAGTAAAAAATGCAAAATAGTTAAAGTAATTTTGGAAGAACAGGTCTTTATCCATGAAGATGGCACCCAGGACAATAATATTTACCACTAACCATCACATGATCACCATCTCTTATGCTAGCACATAACTGTTATTAAACGAGAAAAACGCTCCATTGATTACTCTGGTTGGCACAGGGTGGCACTACTGTATGGAGAGTTTTGCCTGTTTAATATTTACCACTCTTAAGTACAAACAAACAGCTACTTTTATCAGATTATTCTTTGTGCGCAACATGTTGAGGTAGATGATTGATCTACAAATGTGCTCTGACAGAATAATGGTGTGTAATCAGTATCAATTACTTGGAGATATACATTAAACTTTAAGTTTAAAAGTAAGACATATGTTTGGTATTGTTTCTGCATAAGTCATTACCTATTCTAATCAAATAGTAGCTTCCATCAATTATCAGTATTGCATATATCAATATTGCATATATCTAGTCTGATTCAAATGGTGTTTCATTGTGATGATTTAAGAAATCCCTTGGAATGATTATGTTTATACTCATATACATGAATCATCTTGCCATTACAATTAACAAAATTTTGGTTTATTGCCCAGGACTTTATAAGATATATTTATGTTCATGTATTTGTATTATGTTTGTTATAGTTCTGAAGAAGATTTTTGGGGCAATCGAAACTGTCATATTAGCTTATGAAAAAGCATTGTAAAAATAATAAAGAACATAGATGATATTAATAATACTTCATAAGATATTTGAAACCAGTAGTTCCGAAACTGAAATTGATCCAAGCAACTTAGATTTATCATCTGAAATACTACCACTATACTAAACCATGCAGGATCCCCATTACATTATATATATATATATGAAAAACAAAATCAAGTTAAAAACTTGTTAACGCTTGTATTTATGTCAACAGATGGCGTTCTACCAAAAACACCATCAAGCGTATTTTGTTTACATAAACATCAGAGAATGCATTCACTATCTCTAACTTTAATTCCACTTTCAGATCATGATTTCAAGCTATTTGCTATCATCAGTGAAAGACAGGAATAAGAACTAGATCTAAACACAAACTCTGAGCGTTTATGAAACAGTTTCTATTCAGCTTGCAAGCATGAATTTTTTAGATACGTTAATGTCTTCGAACTCAGCACAGCAAGCCAGATAGCTACATGGGTCTGATATCAGTTCAGCATCACCACATAGTAGAAGCCTCTGCAATATATATCATTGCAAGAAAGACCTCAAAGGTACATTTATGAAAAACAAAATCAAGTTAAAAACTTGTTAACGCTTGTATTTATGTCTAGTTCTTATTCCTGTCTTTCACTGACGATAGCAAATAGCTTGAAATCATGATCTGAAAGTGGAATTAAAGTTAGAGATAGTGAATGCATTCTCTGACATTTATGTAAACAAAATACGCTTGACGGTGTTTTTGGTAGAACGCCATCTACAGTAGATTGAAATTGCTATGTGATGTGATGCACTGTGGCTTCTCCTTTTTCAAAGTCATGAATCTCTCAGCCTTTATGCCCAGACAAACCTGTTAGCTACCTTACATTTCCTTTCCATTCACCATCCCAAATTTTTCCATATTCTTCTATATCCTGCTCCATCCCATTTCCATAGCATAATCTTTATCATCTTCATCTACATCCCGCTTATCTTTTCCTAAATTTAGCATAAAGACCAAGAACCTGCATATTGTATAATTACATTGTTTATGTTTATTCTCCCACAACTTCTTTATTTGTATCATTTCTGCTTGTAGGTGTTTACATTCAATTTACATACTCTAATATTTTCTCTGCCTTCCTTACATAACTTGCAGCCTAAATCACCCATATGTTTTTCATTTATGTGTGTATTCTCTTGTTGCTAAAGATTATGTTCAAACTTTAAACAATAAACTACTTTCCTTGCTGTCATCATAAATTAACTTGTACCTAATATTCTGTTTACTTCTATATTTATTTAAACTTCTTTTACTCTCCATCTCTCCAACTTCCTATTTTTTATTAATGCATCTATCCTTCTATTCCATTCTTTACCACTATAACACTCAACAATCCTCCTAATACAACCATCCCACTTTTGTATAAGTATAGTGACATAACAACTTTATCCAAATCATCTACTTACCATATTACTTTTCTCACCCATCTTGCTACCTCTCCTTTACTCTTAACCCAATTAAATACTATTTTGAATATTCTGTCATTATCATCAAATGCAATCTACTGAAATTTTTCATTTTACTTTTTGCATCTCTCATATAAAAACTTGACCATCCCATTTCTCCATGAATTGCTTCCTTTGCCATCCACACATCTTTAGCTAATGCATGTCTTCCTACTTCTCTTTAAATATTTTCTAAATAATCTAACACCCCTATACTAACACCTAATGCACTGTTACTATAAATCAACCCTGCTATTGCCACTCTCTTCCATACAATTTATTTATTATATGAAAACATCGTTAATTTCTTTATCAATCTTTTTTCTTTTCTTTGCTTTATTTATCAATTTTTTCTCCAATTCATCCAAGCAATTTCTCTGATTACTTAAGACAATTCTCAAATAGTTATAACTATTCACCATATTTAACTTTATATCCCCCAATAAAAAATTATTTCATCTCTTTCCCCAGCATTTATAATCATTACTTTTGGTTTTTCTTTCACTAAATTTATTACCCCATCTCTTTAACCAATCTTGTATATGTCTTCAGCATAACTTCCATATCTTCCCTACTTTCTGTGCATAAGAAGATATCCACAAATAAAAGATGCAATAATGTATATATTCTCTTCCCATCTATTAATAATATCTCTGCCCCTCTTACTAGTCTTTTTATTACTCTCTCCATTTTCTTAAAATATAGCAAAAACAAAATAGGTGACATAGAAGCATCCTTGCCTTAGTCCCACCCCATTTTTAATTTTAACTGATTCTATATTTTCTAATTGATATGAATAGTAATTATTTCCATGCAATATTTAACTATATCCACTAAAGCTTCATTCATTCCCAAATTTGTTAAACTTGCCCATAATCTATTCCTATTTACTCTATCATATCTATAAAAAACATATATAACTGTCTACCTGTATTCTTACTCATATGTGTAAGTTGTGTGACTACAAATAAACTATCTTCTATATGCCTATCCAATCAAAAACCTCTTTGCATTTCTCCCACTATATTATTGTCTTTCCATTCATTTTGTGACCCTTCCAGCCTCCATGTGTGCAAAAACTTGATATAACACTGACGTTACCGCTATCGGTCTATAATTGCTTAACTTTCTATGATCCTAACCCTTTCCTTTAATTAGTAGCCTTACTCCTGTATTATTCCAGCTATCTGGAAATTCTCTCTTCTGTGCCATTTTATTAAACTTCGTGTTGATATATAAATTGCAAATATTTTCACTTGACGTTTAATTTATAATTTTGTATACAAATTAACTACTCTTATTTACTTATATATGTTCTATTGTTTTAATTATTGAATGCTAAATAAATTTTGTGATGCTTTTAATAGCAAATAATCTATTTTTAAATATATAAAATAAATTGCAATTTCACAATTTCCAAAATGTTTTGCATATACAATATATATAAATACACAAGCAGCTGATGTGGGGGGGGGAGTATATTCAAAATTATCCGTTGATCTTAATCCTAAATAAACACTGTCACACTACGATGTAATTAACTTCTATCTGTTTATCTTTCTCTCAGCAGGAGGTAGCCGTTACAATCAAGCTGGCGTGGATCTGATTAAATTCTAATAGCTAACAACGGTTTTGGAGCCAATATTTAATAAGTACGTAACATACCTTCTTCTCTGATAAGACTTTTACCACTATATAATAGACTGAAAAAGTACTGTATATAAAATATAATTTGTCATTTTAAAAATAAATACTTAGATTATAATTATATTGTGTTTTACTTTTAATAAAACGTAAAATCGTTGTTAATACATTATATATATATATGCAAAAGCGCACATTGTTATCAAGATTTTTAAGTCAGAACCAAGCTGGATCTATATATATGTAAGACAAATTCAGTCCAAATTTTATAATATGAAAATTAAAGTAACAATATATATATATCACTATTTTCTTGATCTTAAACTCAGAGATAAAAAGACAATAAACTTGCAACGCTGGCTAATGCATGTTGGTGAGCAATCCACTTATGTTAGCATATTATACGAATAATCACATAGAAGCAACAACTGCAATGATAAGAACGTATAGAGTGGATTCTTATTAGTTGCGAATAGCGCTTAACTGAAATATCAACTGATTTTCTAGAAAGCAGAATGAATGTGTATGTGAATGATTTTTTCCCCTTATAGATAGAAAGAGACCGCATGTAAAATGGATTGATGAGATAAAGAAGTGTGCTAGGATGATGTGTAGAAGGGAAGCTAGAGGTCGTACATGGACTGAACTTGGAAAGATATTCTATTCTGCAGTAGATCCATAATGGTTTATAATAGATTAATATGATCATTACTTAAATACAGTGCAAATATTTAAAATAATATGTAATAAATAAGCGACTGTAAGCAATAATTGTAACCTATACGTAACCAGTTTTTCGGCAAGCAACTTAATGTACATATATAATTTTGATTGAATAATTTATCTAAGACAAAAATACAGTTTCGAACTTTGAATTCTGAATTATTACTGATAAATAATAATAATTTTTCTATTGAATTGATCTCCCAATTTTTTTTTACATTTTTGTTGCTATCCAAGAATATATATATATTGATTCTACGATCTTCAGCGCTGTACAAAATTAATGAATGTATTTTATATATATATATAATAAATATATATCTCTTATGTTGTCTTTGCTTTTGACATTGATAAAATAATATAGAGGAAGATACATAAAGTTTCTAATGCACATTATAATAATTTGATGATGATAATGATGATGAGGATTATTATTATTATTATTATTATTATTATTATTATTATTATATGCGGCAATAGAAACAACCATGCAGTTTATTACGATGAATCACATGTCAATTTATCGACCCTCATTGTGAAACACATATACATATAAAATTGAGCAAAGGACACTGAAGCCAAATCCATTTTCTTTGAGCATGAATCCAAACTCAGACACAGCTTTGAACTTACACCTGCCAACATAGACTGTTCTGAACGAAATAAAGCCAAACGTAAAGGAAAGAAAGCTTGGCATCTTGCCAAGAATAAACATGCAATCAACAAAAAAGAATCCTGTGCCTCCCTTTCAAAAAAATGACTCATGTAAATGAACTTATTTACAATTCAAGTTTTATGCAAATTCTCTATGTTGGGAATTATCCTATAAACATCACCAGTCTCTTTTACAATCAGTGCTATTATTATGACCACGCAATACCCCTGGGTCTTGTTTTATGCAATAGATAGGTTCCTCAGAAAACATGCGCAAACGAAATCGTGCAAAAATAGACGTAACTTACCTTGAAAAAGGGGGGATACGGACTGTGATTTTTCTAAACTCGCGTAAGAGCCAAACACCAACATAAAATTTACTTTAAAATTCGCGGAAAAAAAATAAGGATATAAAATATGACTAATAAAAAATTTCAAATTTGAAAAAAATTGATACAAGACAAACTTTTTTTAAGTATAATATTTAATTTTATTCAAAATAATATATTTTTATGCATAATTTACAGTACAGTAATTTACATTTTTTTATACACGTTTTAATTATTACCGCTATTTGCTGATAAACAGTTTTGTTTGCAAACTGTTAAAAAATAGATTCTTCACAAGAGGAAATACAACTAGGGCCAAGTTCACTCTCATATTGTGTTAATGGTTTTCTGTTGACAACGTAATTAGTAATTAATCTTTGAGATGATGATTTTATTAATTGTTTATGAACTTAGACTTATGATAATAAAAAGACATTTATTCACCACTGCTGGGAAAAATTTAATTAAAACTAACAACTAAAAATTAAATTCTTATTTTTGTCTTGAATTTTTTAATTTTCAATTCCATTTAAAAATCAAATTTTGTTTTACATCACATTAATTTCAAGTCACCGTAAGTAATTTTTAAATTGTTAATTACAATTAAAAATCAGATTTTAATTTTTAATTGTCAAATTTAATTGTGCCCACTGCTATTACTCACCTTTTAAAAATAAACTTGTAGACACTAAATGATTAATAATTGATTACATTCTTTTTTATAAAGCAAAAACAGAATGTGATTTAAAATGCAAAATTAACATGCACAATGTTTGAACAAATTTACATTATAGTTTGTAAAATTTAATGTGTGTATACATAAAATGTGGAAATCATGATTTTAATTTCATTATTGCATAAAATCTTATTATTATAAAGCACTGAAAATATTGAAATTACTAAGATGAAAGTCAAATTCCAATAATGTGCTATTACTTTCAATATAACGTAAGTGCGTGAAATTTATTATTTAAAGTAATATCGCATTATCAGAGTTCGACTTCCGGTGAAACATGAATCACATAACTTCAAAATTGTGTTAAATAAGTCCGCGTAAAAAGAGACTCAGGTGTAGTTGAAAGCATGGTAAGCATACCATAACTATTATGATCAAATAATGCTTTTTTAGATACTCTGTACTTATTTATTTTGGAATTACATTTTCCTGGAGAAAAAGTTTACCAAAGTTTTTGAACTGCTGCTGCTACTGCTACTGCTACTACTACTACTACTACTACTACTACTACTACTGTTGTTGTTGTTGCTGTTATTATTATTATTATAAAGAAACCTTTGTCATATCAATTTAAATTTATAAAACACAATGATAATTTGATTGAAATAGAAAGTAATGAAAAATGTGTTGCTGATTTGTTTAATAACTTTTTTTCAGAATAGTCAATAGGTAGAATACCATTACAAGATTTGTCTTTTGCTAACTCTTGCCTAAATTCTTTTTTGGGTACAGTTGCTACTGATTTGGATTTTTCTAATATAATCGATCGTTCAGCTGGTCTAGATGAGTTAACACCAAAGATTCTTAAAGAAAATAAATCAGACTTCATTCTTGTTATTATTTATTTATCTAATCTTTCATTATATGCTGGTTTATTTCCTTCCTGTTTGAAAGTTGTTATTATTACATGTATTTTTAAAAAGGGCGACCCTGTACATCTTGACAATTAAAGACCAATCCTATTATATCTGTGGTATCTAATGTACCATTTACATATATATGGTACAAGCATATTGACATTCAGTAAAATTTATTTTTCTAATATCTAATGAATTATACTTTAAAAGTTTAAGTTTTTTTAATATTTATTGCAAATTTACGATTTTTTCTTACATGTAAATATCAAGTAAATGGTTTACATCATAGCTGTTCTTCAAATTTGCTTCAGGCCATATTTATGTTAGCTGCTAATATAACATTATACTTTTGAAAATAAAGTATTTCAAGTCAAAATAAGTTATTAATAATTTATATTTCTTGATATCTAATAAATATAGTGCAAATTATTTTTAAAAAATATCTAAAACCGTAATAAATTCACAAATAAATGTTTTTGCATCATTGGAAATTTCAATGTTGTAAAATGCTGAACGTCTTACTGTCTTTACAACACATAATGGCTGATCATGTCAGGGCAGGCCTTATGTCTATTGTAAGAGTGGGAATTTTGAGTTTTGCGCCTTTTAACACGGAATTTTCACCAAAAAAATTTATTATAATAAAGTATACCATTTTACACACATTTTAACGTATAATACTTATGGAAAAATTTACCAGGGGTGAATTGGCTAAAAGACATTTCTCTGTCATTTGAAGTATAAGTGGGTTAATGATAGAACAGTGGCAATAATTATGGAAGCAGTGAAACAAAATGTGAAAGAGGGATTGATGATTTATTCTGATTGTTGGAAGGCCAGTTACAATCATTTTCATGAGAACCACAAATACAGTCAAGTGTTAAGTAAGTGCACATTTGGGAAAAATAAAAATTTTACTTTTAGTCTCCATTTTGGGGAAAAAAAATATGCACTTAAAATAAAGTAGAACTGACAAATTGATTGTTTCATTGCGACAATACCTGTTGTATATTACACAGTAAAAATCACATGTGTATATTTTGTTTTTGTTTTTTTGTTTTTTTTTTTGTAATATTTCAGGGTATTTTGTAATTTAGTGTTTATTTTGGTTCACATTTAAAGCTACATATGGGAATTGCATAATGGTATGTCGTATTTTACAAAACGTACTTTTTAAGAATAATTTTTGATTAAAATTCATATTTTTCATATTGTTACAAATTAATATTTCATGTATTGCTAAAAATGTACTTTTTAAGATTCATTTTTGGATAAAATTCATATTTTTATTATTGTTAGAAATTAATATTGCATATTAGTCCAGAAACACATATCAGAACTGCTATACCTTTTCACATATGCATTCAGACTGCTGATAACTTTATAAATCTTGTGGGGAAAAATTATGTACACATGTACACATTATTTGATCAGATTAGAAAATTATCAGTGGATTGATATGAATGTGAAAAGGCATAACGGTTCTGATCATGGTTTTCATTTACATGTTAGTCGCATATGCAAATTGTAGTTAATAAGCACAAACATGTACACTGTAATTAAGATACATTTTTTTTATTATTGCAATTCAATCAAAGTGCCATTGATAATTGTTCTGCCTGCCACACTTGCCATCTGTGCCCTAGGTTGTTGACCTGAGCTAGACTAACATAGCATGTTTGAAATATTCCCAATATATTTTAAAATTAATTACAAAATATATTTTAAATTTAATGAACCATTTGTAGATAAACAAAGAAACATGCAGATAAATAGAGAGTATGACATGTAAACAGATAGATAGAAAAACAGATCATATAATGGAAACTCTCCATAACCAATTTAAATTGACATTTATATAACTGATTGCTGTTCTATTAAAAATTGTAAACTTTAACAACAGTACTTTATACATATTTGCAGTACCACTGTACAAGCAGAGGCATTAATATGGTTAATATTTTTACACATTAACCCTATGGTCAGACTGAGATGGTATATAAATATACAATATGTGGTCACCTTTCACAACAGTTGCATTCCTCCTTAACTGCAAGAAGCAAACACTTCTCTTGTGGATACTTTATTCATATTGAGGATAAATCTTCTGAAGCATATAGCCAAATCTGACCATCATATCAACAAAAGAAGAGGTTGACTCCCTTGATTGGCACAAAGATCAAGAAACTGAAATGATTCAAAGTACCAGATAATGTGTATGAAAGACACACATATATAATACACAGAATTTGATCTTAATTAACATTGTATGGTAAGATATGGAGAAAGATTATTAAGCCAAATTAGCAACTTAAAACAACATATTTATTTACAAAAAAAACATAGCACAATAATCAAAATAAAAGTAAATTAAATTACATTAATTATATATAGAGTTCTTTACTATAGATGTCCATTTATGAAGAAGTAAAACCTCAATTACTTTTAGTTTTATCAAGTTTGTAAAGAGAATAAAATTTGTCTAGACCTTGGATTTACCATATATCTTTATACTTACCTAGGTTTTGTTATAGCTTTTGTTTCTGGAGTGCACCCTATCCTTTTAAATACTGATTAAGTTCATAACTTGCATTGTGAGCTTCTTTTAGCAGCTGGTCACTTCTCCTTTCCCGGGCAGCATATATTTTGGACCGTTTTTGGCAATAATCATCAATGATGGTGGGTATATCTCTCAACAATGGTGGATAAAGATATTTTCTACATTTCAGGTAATCAAAGGAAAGAACTAGTTGGTGAACACAATGAAAAACCCTCTGCTAACTCAGTAACACATGGTGATGTTAAGATGTCTGCATATATAGCTATATATTTCTAATGGATGAACTGGTTGTTCTTGATGAAGGATCAAGCAAACTTTGTACAGCAATCCAGCAGTATAATAAGTATAACATACTACTGAATTGACAGAAAACTAAATAATAGATGCCTAACAGAAAAATGCAACAGAATCAATACAATAGAAATTTTGTCACTTGTATACCCTTTCCAATCATTGTTTGAGACTACACATAGTGTTGATTAGTTTTTCAAATTCCTTTTTTTTTTTACAATTAATTAGTTAATCATCTCATTTTCTTAATTACAACCTTGATAAATATTATTATCTAATCAGTTGGAAATATTACTAATTTATAGTAAAACATCATCTCCGTCCTGGTCAGATAATTTATAAAATATTTTGAACTCCAATTATATCTCTAAATAGTTTTGTAATTATTTGTAGAATCATTTACAATTAAATTATTTTCACTAAATAAATTTATAATCTTTACATTATCTTTACATATTTAAAAGTATAATTTAATTTTCTTAGTTTTCATAATCTATCAGAATTTTCTTTAAACTAAAAGAATAGATAATAGTTTGTTTTTTTTTAAAATAGTAACTCTAAAAATTCCTGCATTACAATAGGTTTTAATCAGACTTGGAGTTATTATAAAAAATATCTTTACTTTTGACTATCGAACAGTCCTTTTTTAAAAAATTATTGTTTTATGTAACGCATATATACGTATGTGCCATAGTAGATATCTAGTATATAAATAATTAAGCAGAAAAATATAAATGGATTGATAGATAAGTATACAAATAGGCAGCCATACAGACAATCAGATAGATAAACATATAATTGTTAAATACACTGATGTATGGATAAATAAGTAGATAAATAAATATTTAGATAGATAGTTGAATTGATAAATAGACAGAATTATAGGTAAATACACACTTAGATAAATAGAAAGATAGATGGAGAGAAAAACAAGCAGAGATATAGATAGATAGTTATATATAAAAAGATAGAAAGTTAAATGAATGAAAGGATAGTTATATGGATAGAAAGATAAAATCATAATCAGATAGACATATTTAAGCAGATAAATGAATAAATAGATGGATAGATTGACAAATAGATAGATAGATGAGACTTAACAGATTTCAAATAACTCATTGTAGGCAAAGTCATTTCCCGTATTACTTTATAGACAAACACTGAGAGAGAATTCAGCATTTATCAGGTTTACCAATTTCAAGATGGTGAGGATTTGAGTATTTTTTCTTGTTTTGATTTGTAGCCATAAATAAGAGAAGAACCATTAACTGATTAATAATGGTCAGTTACTTCGGTTGGCTAGTAGCTGACTATTTTCAATATGAATTTTAATTTTGCTGGGAAAAATTGAAATTTACTTCACTCTGATTTGAACTCACTAACAAATAACACACATATACATAATACAAAGATATTGTAACAGAATATATTAGATTATGGAAATATAGTTTGAAGCATGCTCTGTTATGGACCATTTATATTACATGGAAAAATGGTTTGAGGTTCAATCTATTACATAATAAATACATATGTATTTCATTAAAAGCCAGTCAACACTTAGACAATCCCAATATCATTAACAATCAACAATTTCAAACTGTTGTCAAGGTAACCTCTTCTTAATAATAAAGGAATCACTAATTTAATATCATATTAATATGTATAATGTCAACATTATTTTTTAGGCCTTCTATAGAAATTTTCCCATATTTTAATCAGCAATATTTCATGAAATATATTATAAATAGTTGCAAACAAATAATAAAACAAGAATTTACAAAAAAAAAATATCCAATTAAAATAAGTTATAAAATATTTTCACAATTTTATACGAATTTTATGTTACAATGAATGTATTAAAATGATTATGCAAACATTTGTATTTAGAGTATAAAAATGTATATACAATGAAAGCTAATAAAATGTTGTAAATCTTATAGCAGATATTATTTTAAAGCAATTTTAAATTAACCAGAAAATAAAAAAATAGATAAACCAATATTTAATGTACATCCTTAATAACTTCCCCATCACTATACATTCTTTAAGCCCATGGATAAAGACATTTTAAAAGACAAATCACCCCTAAGATGCACTGAACCAGCCCTCATCATGTACCCACATTATGATCTGTCATGCATATTATCATATGTCCAGTATTTATCAATAATAAATTGTTGCATTTTGATTTGTAAGTGACCAACTTACTCCACTCACAACTTTGACACATCACAATCATTTATTAGGCCAGGTATAAATTTTAAACTACAGTTAAAGAAAAAATATATGTTAAGCTTTAAATGAGGTTTAAATTTATATATGTGCCAAAGATATTCTTTAATTTAATAAACGCTTACTGATAATCTTTTCTCTATTTATTTCGAGTAAATCTTTTCAAAGTTGTGTGTAGAATAAGTTTCACACTTATAAATCAAACTGTATTATTAAGTAGTTAAGTGATTTTTTTTATTTCATATGTCAAAGCATCGGCCGGGAAGCGAACCCGCGAACTCGGGACAACTGCTTGTAAGGCAGCTACACTGACCACTTGGTTTTGATTTGTATACAGGAATAACACCAACAATAGAAATGTAAAAGATCTATGATTATGATACATAAGTATCAAAAAGAGCATGCTTATGAATAAAGCTAACTTTAAAACTATATATGTCTACCTTTTCTATTGAAATGTCTGAATATTTATAGATATAATATTATCAATATAAAATACTTCAGAAATATGTTTCAAACATCAGAAGAAACCAAAAAGAAAATAATAATAGTAAAAATATAATAAAATGTTTTAAAGTGAAGAAAATATAGAAATTGCTTTTTTTCCCCAAAGTTTTATAAATGTGATTAAATAAAGCAATGATTTATTACTTGAGAGTTCATAAGAATGAGCTCTGAAAGTTACAGAAATGGCTCTTTATCCGTGATCTTTACGCTTCAACATCTGCCACTTTACGACAAATCTAGTGAAACAAGATTGCACAAATGTGTGTGTGTGTGTGCTTTTATAATCTAAAGCTCTTTGTTGCTCAATAAAAAGTCCTTGGACTAAAAATCTCATCTTTTGATTTTTGGAAAAACTAAAAACAAAAATTAAAACGGCTTCGTAGATAAATAGAAAAACAACTTTTTAGTCCATCTTTGTTGTTTAAACAAATAATCGAAACACTAAATCAGACATAAAAGGTTATAGTGCTTAATTGATACAAGGTAATAAATTTATTGCTTATTATCTGATTCTTTCATTCAGTCAAGTATGGAAGTATGTGTGTTAGGATTAACAAGAAAGAATCAAAAGTGGAATCCTTGCTTGAAAAACAAATACGTCATCAACATCATTGAAAATCTAAGAGAGTGAAATTGAACTGGTTTGGACATATTACTCATATTAGTAAAAAGATGATATTAAATGAGCAATTAAAATCTTAAACTGGACCTTAAGCGATTGTAAAAGACCTAGATAAAGATATCATGTGAAATGGATAGTTGAAGTAAAGAAAATGTGGGGAAAGCGGCCCTGGATCATAGAAACAGGATTAAACTAGGATAAACTTTGAAGATATTATGGACTGATAATAACTGAAGTTGATGATGATAGTTGTAAAAATTCTTACATCACTTGAAAAACAAGGTTTTCAAGTCCTATCAGAAACTTATCTTAATTCACTCTGCAATTTAGCATAGTGAAAATCCAGATGATTCCAAACTAAAAGGTTTTCCTATTACTTTCTATCTAAACATGTTACATATTTGCTTCAACAATTTTTTAAATTAATATAACACTTTCTTAAACAAACATGGCTTATCATTCACTAATTAAATATACAATTAATTTATTATAATAAATTAGGGAAACATTATGTCTGACAACTAAAGGGTGTTTTATTGTTTACCTTTTGCATACAAATGAGCCTGCTTTTGAGCTGATCCACCAGAATTATAGTTCTCATTGATTGGCTAAGCATGCTACCCTGTTTATTGAGGAATAATTGATATAATTATTGAAAGTAGATTTTAAATATTCAATTTATTCAAAACTTTTTTTTCATATGTCATAGCATCAGCCAGGATGTAAAGCCACATCCGTCTGCAACCAACTACTTGCTTGCAAAGCAGGTGCGATGACCTCTCAGCTAACAACGCTTGACCAATTTATTCAAAACTTAAATACTACTTTATTATTAATGGCATGATTGTGGTTATTCATAAACCATGCCTCCTTAATTTTTCTTTTCATGTCATCTCTATTCCATGCAGACCAGATTGGCATTCTTCGGATCAAATGTGTGATTGTATAATTTTTCATGTTTTCAGAAGACAGATTTTGTATTTGAGATTATTTTTTGCACACTTGTACAGGTATTTGTTTTGGATTGCTCTTGTGGCAATGATTCTCTCTAGTATACTGCTTTACAGGCACATTTCTGCATTGGATTTTATATATGATTTATGGCATACCCTTTTATCTTTATCAATGTTAATAATCTATTAAGATTGGAGGGAGTCAGAAACTGACGTTAAATGCTGGAGTGCAAATCTTTTTTTATTTTATTGGTTAGTTTATGAAGGGTATGGCATACTTACCCATGGTTTAGTTTATTATTTATTAAAATTAATGGAGCTTTTTATTAGTTGATATTGCATAAAAATATCACTTTATTTTGTATAAAATTATGAAATAAAAAATCATCAATTATTATAATTTTTTTTCATTTAAATATTTTATATGAGCAAAAGTTATTTGTGCAATTACTAAAAGAAACATTTACTATAGTCATCAGAGTATCATAGTGATGTGTACAATTTTTTAAAGTCAATATCAGAATTTTAATCCAAGCCACACTTTAAAATTCATAATTGTAGGCAGAATTTAATTATTAATGACATGAATCAGTTAATGTCAGTACAGAAAAAGATTTCAATAAAAGTGTTATAGAAGCCCATTTAATGCAGAAAGTAGATGTGGTATTCTAATCATGGTAATTAAAGTATTTTGAAACCCTTTGAATATTTTTTTTACCAAAGCCACATTTTTGTTTTCTTTTTGGAGAATGCTTGCAAGAACTTTCATAAAATCTTATACTTTGGGTTCACATTTTGAAAAAAGAAACTTGATGATATATTTATGATTATTTTTGTGAAACATTTGGAAAATATTATTTTTTGAAAAGAATATCATGATTAGACTTAGATTTTATTTGAAAATATTTGTTTTTAAAAGAATATATATCAAACTAAACATAATAACATAAAGCAGAAAGTTGTTATTGGCTAAAGAGGATGTCTTTATAATCATTGTCACTTTTATTGTTTTATCATGTTTTTTTGAAAATTATAAATAATTTTTAAAATATAATTTTATTACTTTATGTATTCTTGATAAAAATCTTGCTATTTTCCACAGTTATGATGTTGTTGAATAGGTATTTGGTTATTGATTCTGAAATGTATATTGCAAGTTCTAGAAAGTTGCATTGAGGAATGTATTAATTTAACCACTCTACTGGTATAAATGATCTCCTTTATATGAAGTAGTAGTGTTTCTGTCATGTTAGCTTAAATATATTGTTGCAGATGTCTTTAGCAATTACTTGCCAGTCTTGTGTTCATTTGACAGTTAAGATCTGGAACTGAAATACATATTGAATTATTAATTTAAAAATAATATTAAGAAGTTTATATCATATAATACACCTAATACAAAAGACTGCTAATTGAATGTTTGTTTATAGATCTGAGAATGCTTGCAAGAGCTCTCATGAAATCTTATAATTTGTTCACATCTTTATGATATATTTATGATTATTTTTGTGAAACATTTGTAAAATATTATTTTTTGAAAAGAATATCATGATTAGACTTAGATTTTATTTGAAAATATTTGTTGTTAAAAGGATATAAATTGAACAAAATATAATAATGTAAAACAGAAAGTTGTTATTGGCTGAAAAAGGATTCCTTTATAATCATCATTACTTTTATTTTTTGTTATTTTTTATGATTATAAATAAATTTTAAAAATATAATTTTATTACTTTATGAAGGTTCACTTGGGCTGTAAAAATAGAGTTTGAATTATTTTTATTTTATTCTGATTATATTTATCAGCAATCATACATTTCAGTTCATTATTTTTTTCTGCATTTTCAAGGTTGAAATATTATATTCAAGTATGGTTTTTGCTTTAAGCTTATAATTTAAAAATTGGGAAAACATAATGAACAATAAAGGTTTATTTATTAAAACAAAAAGTTGGAAATATAGTCCAAAGGGTCTCTAGGCTATCTTTAAAATGTGCAATGCAAAAGGTTATTAAACCACTAAGATCACATGATCACCATTCTTTATGCTTACACAAGCTGTTGTCACAGAGGCTAAACTCACCATACAGTAGTATCACTCAGTGTAAACCAGAGTAATCAATGATTTCAAGAAGGTTTGTGCATAAAATCTTTATCTAGAGTGTCAGATCCAAGGCACCTCACCAATCAAAACCCTAAGCTAAAAACTATTATCTGGATATTGAATGAGTAAGTATTAGGAAGGGATTTTATACACAAATCTTCTTGCATCCATTGATTACTCTGGCTTTCACTGAATGGTTCTACTAAGAAGTGTTTACCATCAGGGCAGAAGGTTAACATGATATTTCCATGTTAACTATTTTTCCACTTCAATAGCAAAATATGCTAAGAAACAGTTTTATTTAGTTAATAAATATAACATTCTGTGGCACCTGATGTAGGATAAAGAAACCTATTCTAGAGTGTAAGGTCTTCATATCAAATTTTGTTCTATCACTTATAGCATCAGTGCATTCACAGATTTAACTCACTCTCTAACTGCTATTTGTAACATTGTATTGCTGATTTTGTATTTATTTTATAGAAAAAAATCATATTGAATAATGCTGATATCTTCAGATTTTTTTACAACTAATCAATAAATAATATTTAAATTTAATACTATAACAGTGATGAAAATTCTGCATTCCAAAGTGCTGATTGGTCCCTCTGCAGGAGAGCATGTGTCAATTATTTTGACAGTTGCATTTTTTGTTTTGATTTTGAAAATGAAAATATATATCTTTTTTTCACATTTATTTATTTTTTCACAAAATATTTGTAGAATATTAATTATTTTAGATAATTTAGATTTTAGTAGGAAATATTACTCTTACCAAAAAACAAATTGATAAAGAAATCAATGACTATATGGTTTCAATTTGTAATTGGATGACAATAATACATTTTATGTTACTTGCTATAGATTACTTTTGCTAATAATAAATAGAAATTTATTTATTTTTAAAAATGTTTATTTTAATAATCTGATGAATTATTCATTTGCATTTTAGGAACTAAACTAAAACAAATGTAATTTTAAAAGTCAAATATATTACTACTTCTGATTCTGTAATTTACCAAACAAAAGCTGGAGCTTTTACCTCAATCAGCCTATTGAAATTTGTACAAAGAAAGGGTTGATATGACATTTTTATTTGACTATATTTTATTCAAGTTAGGATTGTTTTATGGCTTTGTGAAGTTCAAGTATCATTGTCATAGGTATTTTTAAATATTTTACTATTGCTATTGCATGTTTAGTTATTTATTACATCATAGTACATTACATTTATGGTAGATCTGTTTTATTGTTGGAATTAATGAGATTTTCAGGAAAAAAACTTTTTGTTAATTTCATATGGTAATAATATATATTATTTGTTTCTATGCATCTGACTTTTATTTTTTTTTAATTGTACCAACATATTCTTCTTTATCAATAATTATTCACTCTTTTACTTTTATTAAATGAATTTCAAATTTCCCCTCATAGGTATGCAACCATTAATATGCAGTGCATAAATTAGAACCCACCCTTTTTCTGAACCCTGTTAAATCATCCAGTACAGCAGAATAAAGTCATCCACAGACTACAATTTCCAAAAGATATACATTAATGAAAAAAATGAACTGTTCAAAAATCATATTATTATTAGAATGCTATGTGAAAGCACATAATACATATTTATTCTTAACTATACATAACATATATTTAAAAAATACTATCAATTGTATATAAAAATGTATTAATCATAAAAAACATGTGATTGGTTTATTTATTTGTAGTATATTTTATAAAGTCAATACTTAAGTTATATAAATTTTATTTCCTTTAATAATCATAAAAAAATAAAATTGTGATTGGTTTTCTATCTGTAGTATATTTTATAAAGTCAATACTTAAGTTATATAAATTTTATTTTCTTTAATAATTATAAAAAAAGATGTGATTAGTTTTCTATCTGTAGTATATTTTATAATGTCAATACTTAAGTTATATAAATTTTCCAACTGACTGCATTGCTCAGAATCAATGAAATTGTTAATCTATGTTAAAAGTTTACTTTCAATTATAAACAAAAGATAAAAAATGTCAGCAAGTTCTAATGTCAAATCATTATTTCTCATAAAAGTAAATTACATGGTTCAATTTTTATTTGTAATACATTTTATAAATAAATTCAAACCAATTCTTAAACCATACAAATGTATATCTCTCTGCGTAATTCAAAAACAAAAAAATTACAAATCGATCCTTAAATTTACATTTGATAACAAATAAAAATAATATATTTTATAAGGTTATGGCTTCTTATATCTGATCATTAAATTATTACATCAATTAAGATTAAATAAGTATATCAAATGGTTACTTTGATAAGGAGTTCACAAGAAGTTTAAATTCAAGAAAAAAAACACTGCTGGGTTCAATCCATGGACCACAAGCTTCAGAATTTACCACTCTACAATTACATCAGATCCATGCAGGCCATGTAATAAGAGTAATATACATAATGTATTTACAAAAAAACTTACAGTACTTTTTACAAGCATAAAGTTTTCAGATTTCTATGTTAAAAATTAATTAAAGAAAGTAAACTTTGGCAAAATATTTTAATTATTTCACCACCTATGCAACAATGTTAGCCATTTAGCACCTTATAACTTATTTATTAAAAATCCCTAATTTGTAGGTGTTATCATGTCACCATTATTATTTCAACTATTTTCACTATTGTGCTATTAGCTATAACATTAGTTTACTGGTTCATTTATTTTCTGTAAAAATCAGAACTAAATGTATTAATTTATAGAAATATAAACAGAGCAAAACTCTCCATACAGTATTGCCACCTGTGCTAAACAGAGTAATCAATACTGTATGGAGAGTTTTGCTCTGTTTATCAACAATTAATGTGCTAGTATAGGAAATGTGATCATGTGATGCTTAATGGTTTATAGAAACATTGAAGATGTCAGTATTTTACAGACTCATACAAACATCATGCAAATTTTTGACATCAAAGAAAGTCAGCAATGCTCTGATTGGTTGTATCATGATATAAAGAAATCAGCGGCATAACTAATTGGTAGATTGTTTGATTTGAAGCATTTTCTGACCATTTTTTCTTTAATATTTCAAGAAAAAATTGTAATTTTCAATAATTTATTTACATATTTAAGATAATTATCAGTGATTTGAACTCAGACTTTCAAGCAACCTTCAACTATCTACCACTACCTCATACTACTGACATACCTGACCACACACATGTAAATATGATAAATAATCACCAATATATGTATTTCATGCTGAACCAGCACTCATCAGTTGGTCCAGATTGTTATCTCCCACACATATATATAATCAGTGCTCAGTTTATATTGAAACAATCAGATCTGTCTATCCTTCTGTTTCACCTACTATATACTATAATAGTATTTATTTATGTATACTTATACACAAATCCTCGTATATTATGCTAATTTTAAAGTTAATTATTTATGTGGGTATTTTAGTGTACAGTATAGAAAGTGTATGCATATATGTAAGAGATCCATATATATATATATATATATATATATATATATGGATCTCTTATAACCACTAGTATATATATATATATATATATATATATATATATATTACTAGTGGTTAAATAAATGTAAGCATGCTATGTATGTGTAACCAGCAGCTACATATACAGGAAAGAAATAATGTTATAGGTTTAAAACATTAGAAAATTTTCTTATTTAAAATATTATTATTAAATTAATATTTGAAATTATAATATTTCTGCATATAGTGTTAAATTATTTAAATGCATTACATATATAATAAAATGTTTACAGAGTTTTAGATTTGTTTTTCGAAAAAGGTAATTTAGTAAAATTAATTTTTCTCGCTGTATTCTGACCTACTTAAAATTTTAAGAATAAAAATAGATTTTAAAACAACTATGAATAAATTAACCTGGTCAAGATTGAGGAATTCAGCTGTAAAAAAAATTGATAACAGCAGGAATCCCAGATTTCCAAGAATATAGTGAATTAATTAGAAAAACATCTGAAACTATCAAAAAAAAGAGAGGAGGATAAGTAAAGGAGAAGGGGTGAGTGAGTATATAAACTTACTGCAGCCATTTTAAAAGACACTTACCTTCTTTTACATTCTAGTCAATTCATTATTTTAAGTGAAATTTTAGTCAGTATTTGGTAAAATTGTTAATCATGATGATGATGGGGTAGAAAGGCAATTTTTTACTTTCTAGCCTGGAAATTAGTCTACAGAATGTGGAGGATGAATAACCAATAGCCAGTGCCATCCAAAGAAAGCACTCAAGACCAAGCCATCTTGCCATAGCAGAGAAATTATAGTGGCAACAGATCTCTACAAATATAAAATAAACTTTTAAACTAAACTTCATAACTTCTAAAGCTAGCTAAACTTACTATCAATGGCCAATATAATCTAATGTATTCTAAATTTCTGAATATCAATTCCTAAATTAAAATGTAAATTTTATTTTCTTTTATTTAAATTGTAAGTCTTGCCTGATTTCAACTGACATATATGATTCCAACTTATTTTACAACTGATTTAAATTACTTTAACCTGATAATAGTTGCTTTTATTGATAATTTTCATAAATAAATTAAACTGATATTAAACTGAATCAATCTAATTTAGGCTATTTTATTTAATTCCCTTTTAAACTAAGCAAATAAAGCCAAATCTTAGATTTCACTTACATGAAATTTTATTTCTAAATTTATGTTTCTTTTAGTTAAATCTATGCCAGTATTATTTTCTTTTCAATTATGTATTTGTTTATGGTATGTTTGTTCAGAATAGAGTTTACTTGTAGTTAAATGGTTAGTGAGAAATGATTAGACATTCTCACACGTATGTAATTTTGCATTTATCAACACACAAACAAAACTCCCTTCTGAAATGGATAAAATAAATCTTATTTGAGATATAATTAAAAGCTTATAAATGCTTTAAGATAGGTTTGCTTTAAATGAAATATTTAATTAATATTTAGCTGAAGTGATTAAATATGGCATAAAGCTAGAATTTAATATTGTAATTATCCAAAATATGCTGTAAACCTCCCTAGAGTTATATAAATGCCTATATAGCTGGCTCAGCAAGTTAGATTCATAAGTTTTCCTTAATAGCATAGTTATAGATGCTAGATTATGAACTGATTTACGGTAGTTTTTATGGAAGGAAACTATTGTGTTGCATCATTGTTTATTATATAATGATGTAGTCAGTGGGGTGAATGTGTCCTTAGGAAATGCATCAGCATATATACTCCTTGCTCTATATTTTATGCTTCCAATGGGAATAGGTTTTAATGGCTACACCATTCTTTAATTTGGACAACTATTTCTTCTTCAAATGGGCTTTGATTTTAAGGGCCACCCCAATCTTTGTATTTAGGACTGGAGCACAAGGATCCAGATTATTATATTAGTTGCTTGATCACCCAGACTAAAAGGTCTCATTAACAGCAAGTATTATGGTGTTTAGGGAACTGGTTACTCTGTAACAAATCCCATGAGCAAGGACACATTCGAGATGCACAGACACAGATTGTATACTTTGTAAGCACCTTGGTATTTAAGGTCTGACTTCCTACCATCGGTTTATTCCACCATAATAATTTATATTTCAGCATTGATCTGAAACAGAATCTAATTTTATAGGCATATAAGCTATATAGAGAATATGTTAAATGATACGCATTAAACAAAATATTATTTATAAATAATGATAATCACTTCTACTAGCTGCCTAAAGCAAATCTAAATCCAAATATATAGCATAAACTAGGCATAGATTATCATGAGCAAATTAAATCAATTTGTAATATTGTAATTGTAAGACTCATGAAAACCCAACTTATACTATGTAGAATTTATCATCTGTGAGTGATATATATAACAAGCAAAATTAAATTAAACAGTTTGTAACCTGTAAATAAACATCACCTGTTAGTGATATGAAATGCTATATATGTAAATCGAAACTGCTTATATCTCCTAGAATCATCACCTGTGAGTGAGACAATTTCTGTAATCTTATTGTAATTTTATTATTTTCTTTTATCTATTTCATCATTTAAATTTTGGCTTTTATTAAATTTATTTAAATTTTAACTTCTGCTTAGTGTCTCAATTTTCTCCTTATTAATTAGTTAACTATTAGTATTTAGTTATCATGAATCACAATCCAAATTTAATAATGTTGGTCAAGTGACACCTATATAGTTATTATACATTAAAATATGTCAATTTCCCATAGTCTCATGTTTTACCGATGTGCTAATGCCAGTATGTGATTGAAGGAAGGTGCTGTGACCTCATAAATGTGATCCATATGGTAGTAAGTCTTGGAGCATTGGTAAAGGAACCAGGGTGAGATTGGATTCAAGGTCTCAACAACCTCATCTCGATCAGTCTTGGGATGATTTACTAAAACTCTAGATTTTGCTATGCGAATGTACAAATATGACCATTACAATATTAAGATAGCACATCTTTATACTACAATGGACAGACTTCAATCTACTCTAACCTCAAACTCTTCAGCCATCTATACCCTTGAAAATTTGATGATAGAATGACAAAATCCCATGCTGTTGCCAATATTGTTGTAATGCCCATGTTGATATATATTTATAATTACATTCTAGGTATAAGAATGCCTGTATTTTAAATCTTGCATATTTAAGCTTATTTACGCAACACATTTGTAAAATATTTATTTTAATCTAAAAAAAAATCCATAATTACACTTATAAGTTTAATAATGCTAAAGGCTAAATGAGTATGTAAGTAATTATTAAATACCAGTCAACACTTCGACAATACCAGTAACAATCAACAATTTCAATTTGCTGTTAAATAAAAGTTGCCTTGACAACAGTTTAAATATGTTGATTGTTATTGATATTGGGATTGTCTAGATGTTAACTGGGTTTTGATGATAATTACAAATAGAGTTTATTTGAAAATGTTTGTTTTTAAAAAAACAAATTGTAAAGTGTAGTTACAATAATGCAGAAGTCATTTTTCTGATTAATAAAAATTGTTTTCATAAATGCTAGTGAACATTTTTTTTGGTAAATTTTAATAATAATAAGTTTAATTCTAAATATTTAAATACATTTTCATTCTTTTCTGGTAACACAATCAAAATTCATTTCCATTTTTAAAATGGAATTCAATAATAAATATTTCATTCAATCATCTTTATGAAGGGGCCAGATTACAGATGACTGAAATTGCCATTGTATAAAAATGGGAGGTTTTGAATATCAAACAACTTAATCCTATAAAATGTGATTATCTTTACATATTCTTTATGATGAATTTTAATTTAACTTATCTTTATAAATGTATATTTATTTAGAATTCTTACAGCCAAAACCAAAATATCTGTGATTTTATATAAAAAAATTATTTTAAAAAATGTTATTGCTTTATCTTTATGTAACATTACAGAATTCTAATTCATTCAGAACTAATTATCTGGTGAGTTGTCATTTTCCTTTGTTCTCAGTTGCTGTAAATATTCAACATTAATTGAAGGTTAAACCATTATTACTTATCAGAAAATAATAAATTTGACTTCATTTGAAAGATATTTTTGTTTAGTACTGAAGTAAATTCTAAATATTTACATTTTATTTCTGAAAATATTAAACAAATGATGTTGTAATGAAAACAAAATTTTCATAGATCATCATTCCTAGAAAGATTATTTTTATTTTCCAAAATAAATGAAATTTTCATTATTTGTCATTTCTTTTCAAAATTGGAATGAATATTCACTTATTTTTCTTCTGAATTATGCTTTAGTAGTTTAAATTTTTTTAATATTTATTTCAATATTATGATATTTTCATGTTCTTTATTATAATTACACTGATTAAGCATGTAAATAGTTTTAGGGTATATTTGTATTGGCTGAAAATATAACATTTTATTTTTAAAAATGAAGTATTTGCATTCAATATAAATTATTAATAATTTATATTCTTATATTGTATAAATTATTGTACAAAAAAATCCTCAATTGTAATAAATTTGCAAATAAACATGTTTTTGATTATTTGAACTATATTCTTAAACAATGTCAGAAAAAAAAGACTGCTGTTTAGAAAATGTCAGACTACAAAAGCATAACTCATCACGGTAGACCTAAATTTTTGTTATATGGCTGAATTTTTGATTTTCTTGCCATCTATGGAATTTATTTCAAACTAAAATTTTATATCATAATGTATATAGGAAAATATATGTATTTTAATATAGAGCTTGCCAAAATTCTCATTAGGAGTGAATTACTGAAAAACACATAAATTGTACCAACCCAGTTGAGGCTTTAATTGTCAAAATATACTTCCATCTTCATAGTAAAGGTAAATTATTAAAATCACATGACAATTTATTCATTACTGATTGGCTGTCATATAAGTATTTTTAAGGCACATCTGTCAAAGGTTTCAGCCTTTCACATTATTATTATATCATCTACTTGCAAATTGGGTAAGGAAGGCATAGAAAATATTAGGCATCTGTTAATTAAAAGTAAATGCCTGAAAGCAGAAAGAGTACAGATAATGAAGTTGTGGAAGAATAAAAATAAATAAAATGATTATACAGAAAGTGGGTTATTGGTTTTATGCTGGGTTTGGGGAAAATAAGTGGGATTTAGATATAAAGGCCATGGAGTTGACAAAGATTATGTTATGGAAATGGAATGAAGCAGGACAGAGAAGAATATGGCAAAAACTTAGGGTGGGAAATGGAAAAGGAAATTAAAGTGGCTAACAGGTTTTTTTCTGGGAATAGTGGCTGAGAGATTCCTGAATCCATATAAGGAAAAGCCACTGTGCAGCATTGCATCACACTGCATAAAGAAAACCTACAGATGAGCTGTCAAAAACATAGATGGTAGTTGATTGTTAATTTTTTTGATCTTGTACTTATGAACACTTGTAAACTTAAACTTCTTTTTCATTGCTACTAACAAACTATAATGTTATAATTTATTTAAATGTTTATAATTATTTTTACAAAATATTTATGCATATTAAAAAAGAAATATATTTATGTTTACATTTAGTCATTTTAAAATACATTTTATTTTAAAAAATACATTTGAGAAATTTGAAATAATAATAAAAACTATAATTATTACTAAACAATATTTCTCTAATGTCATTTTTACTGCATCAGTCCCATGCAAGGTATGTACTGCTTTTTATCCATTTTTAACGGGATATAATAATAAACATGTGATTAATGACATATGAAAAAGATATATGAAGCCAAGATGCAAATTTCATGCTGCAGCACTCATCAGTTGATTCCACATCATAAATCTCTTATACATATCTTTATCATTGTTAAATAGCCAATTATTATAGTTTAATTGATGTGTCCAACTTACTGCTCTCACAACTTTAATACAAACCACTTGATGGAAGTATATTAATAATTTTTATTAGTCATTCGTGAGAATAGAAATTATCCACTTAATAAATAATATTTCTGTAGTGTAATTTTCACTACATCACATTCATTCAAGATAGGGAATGGTTTCTATCCACTTTTTACACCTTGTGGAAGGGTTGTTATTCATTAAGTGGATAACCTCTTGTCTAATGAATGAGTAATAAAAATTATCACTTCATCATTATTACTGAGTACAAAACTTCTGTGATATTTTTATAATTATAAATGCAATTTTAATTCTTGAAACCAAGTTTTATAGTTTTATGATGCCTATAAGGATTCATTTCTGCTAAAAAATGGAATTCATCCTACAAAGATTTTGTTCATTTCCTTTTTTCCATAGCATTACAGCCAATAAAAAAAATTTAATTATCGTATTCACTTCATTTTGCTTTATTATCTTTTCTATATTTAGAATGTTCAAATGTGATTTTAGAATATGTTTTTTTATTTGTAAACTTATACTCATAATAAATCAAATTATTGAATAAAGATTGAATAGTAAAATAAAGTAATGAACTATTAACTGAAATTGCCACTAGGGGAAGATTGGAAAAATTGTGAAATGCAATATGGTTAATAAATTAAATATTCTAAGTGTTAAAATTTTTGCCACTTACCAATACATCCCTTCCTCGATCAAGTAAATATCAGTAACAAATTAAATTAATTTATTTTATATTACATTAATTTTTTCAGTAATATTTTATATTTAAATTACCCCAATATATTACAGTTAATTTTTAAACATTTTTCATTTTACAAATATAAGTACAGATTTGTATTTTGAAAAATTTCTAAATTCACCCTAGACTTTGAACACAAAAATTTTGATTAATGTTGGGTTATCAATAATCCTGAAAAGTTTTATTTAATTAAAAAAATTGTTGAAAACTTTACAAAAATAAAGATATGGAATAAGCAACAAAAACATGATCATATCTTCCTAGAAAAAAATACGAAAATAGTATATATTTATATATGATCTGTTTATAGACTGAGACACTTAATAGACTTGGACATTTAATAGAAGAGCAATACAGAGACTTCAGACCACTCAAAGAAGTATGGAGAGATGCATGTTAGGAGTAACAAGAAGAGATCGAAAAGGCAATATATGGTTAAGAGAAAAAACGTGATACTGACCTCATTAAAAAAATTAAAAGGCTGAAATGGAGTTGAACTGGACATATTGCTAGAAGAGATGATAATAGATGGACAATTGAAATTTTAAACTGGATTCCAAGAAATTGTAAAAGACTTAGAAATAGACCACATGTGAGATGGATGGATGAAATAAAAAAATGTGCAGAGGGTGATGTGGAGAAGAAAAACTAAAGATCGGAGAAGATGGATTGAACTTGGAGAGCCCTTCATCCTGCAGTGGATTGATAATGGTTGATGATGATAGAATGAGAAATCAAAAGAAAATTAAAGCTTCAAATAATATGATTGCAAGATTAAAACAAAGGTCATAATAAAGAAAAAAAAATACTCAAAGCATAGTGGGTTAGAAGTTTTACACCCTATAAAGTTATTTTTTAAAAAAGCAAACCAACTGCTAAATAATCTTAAATATATAGATTTATAACATCTCTCAAGTTCTTTTTATATTTGAATTTCAATTACAATCTCTGTAAATATCACATTCGAGATTTATAAAGTTGTCTTTTTTTTAAAAAAACAACAACAACAACATTTTTTTTTAAATTAAAATGTGTTACAAGCATCTGACCCTACTTTTAATGTCGAATCCTTAAGTTAAAAAATGGATAATTTGAAAGAAAAGCTATAAATAGTGTTTAATTGTAATATATATATACTGATTTGATTTTTTTTTTTTTTTGGAAATTACAGCGCATCAGATTTTAATAAAGCAGTAATCAATATTTGTTCTTACTTGCTAACGGATTAAAAATAACAAATTCTTAGAAATACTATTGATGGAAACATTTGAAATTTTTATGTTAAAAGAAAATCAACATTAACGCAGTTTTCCAATAACCATTTTAAAAAAATTACAATCGTAAGCATTTTATTGTTACATTTTAAAATTATTTTGGAAACCTTTAAAATCTTATTTTTATTCGGCTTCTACTTTTGAAACGAATTCATAATTTAAACTACTTTCAAAAAAAAAATTAGAAAAAGAAAATTATTAAAAAGTAATTCTTTTTTACTTCCTTTTGCAGATTGAAAAGACTATTGTTTTTTTTTTACATGCCGTAAAAGTTTTTAAGTTTATTAAGATGCCAAAGAAAGACATCAATTTAAATTTATTATTTTACAGAATTATTTTAATTTAAATAAATGTTATAAAAACAAGAACCACACACACACACACACACACACAATAGAATGTCTTTTTTCTTACTACTTGACTTCAACATGCAGATATAAAATACAAATTCAAAACCTTTTGTTATATATATAGAATTGCTGCCTGAAAAAAAATCTAATCCTGTCTAGAATCAAAAAAATGTTTGGGTTTTACCTGACCTGAATTCAGATCAAAATCGTAGGCAAGCCAGGCAGATGTAATTATATATGTAATAGGTGTAATTTTTATATTTCATTTACAAGTATCATATTTCCTCTGTAATCTACAATCAATATAATTTTGACATCCTCTATTAAAACCATAATTGTCACATCAGTTGTTAAAACTATAATTGCCTTAATGCACAAATAATAAAATTCGTGTATAAAACATTCGGATACAATTAACTTATAAAGTAATTACCTATCTCAATATACCTTAAAGAATATTACCAATTAAATTTATATAAATATGTAAATTTGATAGAAATAACTTGATACTAAAAGGAAATATGCCTATGTGTTTGAAAAGGAAAGTTTTTAATAAATGGGTTTTACCATTCTTACTTATGGATCTGAGACTTGGACACTTAATAGAAGAACAATATAGAGACTTCAGACCACTCAAAAAATTATGGAGAGATGCATGTTAGGGGTAACAAGAAGAGATTGAAAATGCAAAATATGGGTAAGAGAACAAACAGGCCTCATTAAAAAATTAAAAGCCTAAAGCGGAGTTGGGCTGGACATATCGCTAGAAGAAATGATAATAGATGGACAATTGAAATTTTAAACTGTATTCCAAAAGATTGTAAAATATCTAGAAAGAGACCACATGTGAGATGGATGGATGAAATAAGAAAGTGTGCAGGGAGAAGATAGATTGAACTTAGAGAGACCTTTATACTGCAATGGATTGATAATGGTTGATGTTGATGTAGATTTACATAAATATTCCAAGTGACCTTTTTCTTTTAAAATACGTTAAGTCCTGGTTGTTGTTTTAGTTGTACTTTTTAATTTCTAACACAGTTTTTCAAACTATAATTTTTAATTTCAATCTGTAGTGATCCTTTCATGAAATAACAGGAATCCAGACATTTTTCATATGCATGATAAACATAAAAATCAACATAAATTATCTTTGTCATCACAGAAATTAGCAAATAAATTAAACACTCTGTTATTCAATTTTATGCTGGTTGTAATGTTAATATTTATGAATAATAAAATTAAAACAACATAACTAAAAAAGAAGTCATGTTAAATTTACAAACAGTTGGAATCTCATTACTAAAGCATGTCAGTGCATATATTAATAATGACATGATTTAAAAATCCATACTTATGAACTCATCTACTTCATAATGAAATTGATAGCCAATGTACTAATGAACCACATAATTAATGACTAGCAAATGTACAGTTACAGTAGCAGATATGAATAACATAATAGGGTCTCTGTGAGGCTATCTCTTATTTGGAATTTATAATAGGTTTCTTTATTATGTTTTATTAATAGATAAGCTGTCTAAAAAATTCTTAGGCTAAATAAATTGTTCTAATAAAGACACTCGAAATATGTTATAATATGTTGGACATTTCCCATCTTCTATCACTAAATGTCGAATGTCTAGAAAATTTTAAACTTTTCAAATACAAACAACTATTAGTAATAATGCACAGATAGATAACACAATGCTTCATGTGGTATTATTCTCTTCTCTTCTTCAGGTGTTTCTGGCTGACCAAGTAACAACATTAGCATAGGAGTCAAACTTACACTATGAATTCTAAAAATATTGACTGGTAACAAGTGAGCAGCTATTCTGTGAAAAGTATTTGATAAAATAGCTCAGACCTTTGCCTCAAAATTCAATATTCAAGAATTTAAGTTGTAAGTTTGACTCCTATACTAAAATTGTCACTGGTCAAGCCAGTACTAGTTGAAAAACAACATAAAATAATCTTATTTGAAACATTGTGTTGTCTATTTGTCCAGTATTAATAATAGTTGTTTGTATATAATATCTAAAATATGATCATCCACAAACCTTCAGGCAAATACCATAAATATCATGCTTTATTTTTAACTTACTTAAAAATATTGTTTAGATCAAAAGGTAACAGCAAGTAAATTTCTTTTCTCCATGTTTATCTTCTGGTTTACTTTGTATAAACATTCTCAAACAAACATAGACAAGTTATCAGCTCCCATTTGTAAATTGGAACAGTAGTAAAAATTTTCTCCGTACAATAGTATCACTTAGAGTAATATCTAGTAACAAATAAATTACTATGTGGTGTTACACCAGTGCCTTCCCATCCAATATCCTCAGACTAGTTTCTAGTTTATTGCTTTCATCATTGAGGTGTATTGGTATGCAGCAATTAATCAGATTGTTTCTGCAGACTGAATGAAAACAAAAACAAACTTGTATAAGCTACTACTAATCAAAAGGAGGCCTAATCAGATTGGATCTTGAAGCTGAATGAAAACAATAGTTTGGACAGTTTTGTTGTTGTTTTTATTCAGCCTACAGAACTGCTCTGACTGGTTGTTGCTCATTAGTACATTTTGGCTATGGATTTAACTTCATATATATTGTGCCCTGTCAATAGGGATGGTCCTACTTGAACTGTAAATAGGTGCTATTTAACAGACTTACTATTTTCTCAACCATATTTCATCACAATAATAATTGTACTTAGGTAATAGTGTTATTTATCCAAGTCCACTTTAACATGATTAAATAGTCCTAAATAAGGTGCAATTTCCTGTAATAATTGTGAGACTCATTTTATCTTATAAACAGATCACATCCCCTTAACATTAAACAAATACAAAAGTATTTATTCATTGGCATGAGAATACCGAGACACTCCTCCTTATTAAGTACCCAATAATTTCCATGACTAACAATAATATCCAAATGAATATAATAACACATCTACAGTTATTAAATTTCAATTAAATTAATGGATAAATTATGCTATCATTTTATTGTATGTAGAGCTTTTATTCTTATTATTTCATAGGATGATAATTAGAAATAATCATAATAATAAACAAAGAACTTTGCTAATTGCTCAACAAGCTTTGAGATAAATGCTTAGCAAAAGAAAGCATTTAAAATATCTCTATATGAAAACCATCCCTCGTCCTCTGACCAAGGGTTTCATGCTTTTGGCACTCCTCAGAGAGGTGCTAGGGTAGCTTCAGATACTAGATGTAAAAACACCAATCCAAAGCCAGCATTTATCTAAGAGTTGACTGTTGAGTAGAAAATCTGAAGTTTTCAGACACCTAAATGTTTTCAAACCCAGCTATGTAACTCAAATAGCTATATGTAGCTGAGAGATCTTCATCCAAATTATTGATTAGATGTCTTAGCAATATAACATTGATTAAGGCTAAAACCAAAGAGTATAAATAGTCAATAAAAAATAGTCATATATTACATGACTCCACTTCTTTTTTAAGCTTGCAGGATATAAACAAAGAGCTTTGCTAATTGCTCAACAAGCTTTAAGATAAATGCTTAGCAAGACTATTTATCCCAAAGCTTGTAGAACAATTAGCCAAGCACTTTGTTTATATCCTGCAAGCTTAAAAAAGAAATGGAGTTATGTGATATATGACTCTATTTTTTTTTATTTTTTAATCACAATAATAATTTTATATTAAGGAGATTTCAGGATAATCACTGATTTTAATTAGTTCTTCATACTACCCATAGAATATCAAAACAGGCAAAACTCACTATATATATTGCCACTCACTGCAAGCTAGAGTAATCAATGGATGCCAGAAAGCTTGTGCATAAAATCCCCATCTAATGTCTACTCATCTAATATCCTCAGACTAGTTTCTAGCTTGTGGCCTTCATCAGTGAGGAGCCTTGGATCTGACAGTTATAAGCAAACATAAGAAATGGTGATCATGTGATGGTTATTGGCCATAGAATATCCAGAGGGATTTTACTGAACTCTATGGGTAGTGCACCAATCAATAAAAGATTTATAACCTGAAATTATAATCAAACTGATGCTACTATTTTATATTTATGTTTCCTAATACTTTCTATTAAATTCATATTACCTGATCACTATCTCATACTAGCACATAATTGTTATTAAACAAGGCAAAACTCTCCATACAGTAGTGCCAACCAGAGTAATCAATGGATGCCAGAATGCTTGTGCATAAAATCCCTATCTAGTGCCTACTCATCCAATATCCCCAGACTAGTTTTGGTGGCACTACTGTATAGAGAGTTTTGCCTTGTTTAAATTAATATTGTTATCCAAAGTGTTGTTATATTTGGTATTGTCAATAATAAGTAATTCATAATTCAATTCCTTATAGATAAGCACACTTTAATAATTTGTGATATCATCAATGACTTATGTGATCAAGAAATGTGTTCTTAAATGATGGAGATATTGCTCTATACTGGATTAGTTTCTTATTGCAATCTCAAACTGTATTTTCTGGGTTCATGTGCTGTAGTGGCAATGACTCCCAGAAAGAAAGTGCAACATTTGATACTTAAATTAATTTTCAAAACAACAACTTTAATCATTTCATTTACAAAAATATTATAAACATTTTAGCTAATAAGTAATTTAAAATAACAAGAGTAATAAGGTTAAATACTCAAATAATATAGTAACATTAGAAACAATTAAACATAATAAATATTTCAGATATTTATAGGTACAATAAAACTTTAAAAAAACCCTTTCATATGATCAGGGCTGTTCTGATATTTCCCATTAGATACATATAATTTTTTTTTATATCATAGATCAAATATTTCCATTATATAAAGATTTCTTCTTCCTTTCCTTTTTCAATTATTAATCCCTTATAAGTTTTAAACTATAAAGATAAAATGGAAAACATTAACTATGATATTCTTGTTTCACTATAACACTCTTATTATAATACAGTGAAATTTACTTGTATTTATTTCATTTTAATTTGTGAAGCACCTAATAGTTGAAAATTGAAATAAATTGAGCTACTGCCAAATCTCTAGCACTCATTACAATACATAACTGACAGCCAATCAGATGTCAAGGATAGCTGTCAAAAATGACATCCAAACCTAAACCCACAACAAAGATTTTACGAGAAAAGTGTGGCCACCCTTCTCTCAACTTATCTTTCTATATATCTAAGCCAGTCATAAGCATTTAGGTTTGAAAGCTTGAAGCTTTAAATATCTTCACAATTAACTCACTGAGTCTAAATCATAAATGTACAATTTGAAATTCTATGATTTACTATGAAGTAGTTTTTAGAATACATAACAAGCAGTAAAGTATGTAAAACTACTTCATAGAAATCATAGGATTTCACATTGTACGTTTATGATTTAGACTCAGTGAGTTAATTGTGAAGATATTTAAAGCTTCAAGCTTTCAAACCTAAATGCTTAAGACTGGCTTAGATAAATAGAAAAAAAAAGTTGAGAAGGGTGGCCGCCTTTTTCTCGTAAAATCTTTGTTGTGTGTTTAGATTTGGATGTCATTTTAGACAGCTATCCTTGACATCTGATTGGCTGTCAGTTATGTGTTGTAAGGAGCACAGTATCTCGATTTATTTCCATTGTATTTATTTTATAGCCCTCCATTATGTCCATCCTTTGATCTTTATTTATATACTTTCCTAAAATGTTACTATACTAACTATAAAATCATAAATTAGTTCTATTTGCTGAATTACAACGAAGAATAATTTTATGCGATATACTATTAAATCTGAATCCCTATATTTCCCTATAATAATTTTCACTTGCAATTTAAATAGACCCCCCTTTAGTATATTATAAATAAAATATTTATCTTTGCTTTAAGTAACTACTTAATTATTATTTTTATATCACCGATTTATATGTATTTAATATATTTCCTATAATTGTTTGATTCTATAAATTACAAATTAAGACTACTTATAATTCCGTACAATTATATTATGTTGTCGGTGGCCTAGTAGTTAGCATAGCTGCCTTTCAAGTAGCCGGCCCGGGTTCGCTTCCCTGTCAATGCGTTTGATATATGAAAAAAACAAACAAACATAAGATCAAATTTAAAATATCATTGGGTTTTTTTTTCAATTTTGTATATTTAAACACAAACCCATTTCATCTTCATCATATATAATTATATATATTGTTCACTACTTTTATTTTATATTTCATTACTTTTATTATATATTTCATTACTTTTATTATATATTTCATTAACCATGACATCAATCATATTTATTTATTTTAAATCTCTAAAACTATTTGATATAACAGGAACTTTTTAAAATAATTAATAATATAGACAACCGAATTAAATCACTTATTAATTCCATCATCTATTAATCTAACCCCCTCCCCCGTGCGATTGTTTTTTTTTTTAAATATAAGTTCTCAAAAAAAAAACTCTATCGTTTACGAACATACTAACAGTTATATACAATACAGGTTGGGTACAAATGCATATTATGATCACTTTTGTTCCGTCATCCTCCGAAGATTATTATGATTATAAAATTCATCAGACATGGTGTTACATTCAATGAATAAGCTTTTTATTCTTTCTTTGGTAATCTCTTCTATTGAAAGGCTGCCTGCATGAGTAATAATTCAGCATTTGAATAATTCTTGTTTAATTTTGATCACTATTATCATTATTAAGGAAAACATTTATAATTTACTTTTTGAAAGTAAATAATAGTATCTTCTCCGGATGTTTAGCACTTCCTAAGGCGCTCCTGGTTATTCCCTCTCATTTCATTCTTTATTCTCCATGCAGATTTCTTTTGGTTAACTATTTTCTGGGATGGTTTTCTTTCTGCTACTTGTTTTATGTATTTTAATTTTCATTCCCAGATGATGAATACTTCATTTATGTTAACAGATCGCTATTGTTCTATACACATATAGACGCAATCTTCATTGAACATACATATATAACACAGTATAAAGTGATATTGGCATGATTACATTTTTATTTACCATTGTCAAACTTCCTACACTCACAACTTTGACGCTATCCATTTCAGATAAATACAATAATGATTATGGAGTTATTCACCTTTCTTTTCCCCATGTGTAATATCTTTATACATATAATAAACACATCCATACTTCCCCATTCTTTTTAAATTCATATAAATAAGAATATAATAGACAAATGACCCCCAAGATGCATTTCGTGCTAAACCAGTACTCATCAGTTGGCCCAGGTTACGATCTCTCATATATATCTTTATTATATGAAGAGTATTTATCTGGAGTAAATTGTTACATTTTCATTTACTATTGTCAAACTTCTTACACTCACAACTTTGACGCCAACCATTTCAGATAAATATAATAATGATTATTACAATCATTTTCGAAACTAGAGATTATCTCTAGCATAGATATAAACTTTAAACCTCAGTTAAAAATTAATATAGCTGATTTCTTTTATATTTTACACACACACAGAATTATTCACCTCTCTCTTTCCTACGTGTAATATCTTTATAGATATAATAAACGCCTCCATACTTCCCCATTCTTTTAAATTCACATAAATAAAGATATAATAAAAGATAAATGACCCCCAGGAAGTATTTCGTGCAAAACCAGTACTCATCAGTTGGCCCAGGTCACTATCTCTCTTATATATCTTTATTATATGAAGAGTATTTATCTAGAGTAGTATTGCTTTTTTTTTTTTTGTTCACATAAAATTTGATTCACACATGCTTTACTATTTATATTTAAATACCAGGTATACCTTCCGTGATTATCCATTCCTACTTTAGTTCTGGATATTTTTAAAAAGACATATTTAGTTTTGTCCAAAGTATGTTGATTTTCATTTGTCCTTGGTTGACGATTTAAACATTTCCAATCATTTTGACTACTCTGACGCAGGAATGATTTATGTAGTTTATTAATTAAATCCAGCCTCAATTTAGTACTCTCAATGTTTTCTTTCAGTGTGTGTATTCCATGATCAGATGCACAACTTCAGTTCTGCATTTTAAATTACATTCTGCGTATAATGACTTCAAGAAATTTTCAATAATTATCAACTGTTGATCGCCTGTAGAGATCGATTCGATTAGCCGTTCATTTTGATTAAAATTGGTGTTATAACATATATCTTTTGAATTTTCACGTAGTTAAGATTTATTATTTTTTTGTTGAAAAATAACAATATTTAAAGAAGTTTTGAGCAAACTTTTAAGATAAAAAAAAATCAGAACTACTTACTTGTTGCACGATCTGTAATAACTTTTTTCCTCAGCTTTTTCCCCACAATTTTTATTGAAATGATTGCTTGACCCCTCTTGATTGGTTAGTTCTCCCCCCCCCTCTCTCTCTCTGCTTTCAAAACATTTACTTTAGTTACGAATATCGTTTTAAATAAAGATAATATTTTTTAAAAAATTATAATAAATGACCAGTTATTTTAAATTGATTTAAAATTATTTATTTTTCCTTTTGTATCAATTAAATTTGATATTACTTTTATGAAATTTTACTTACAAATGCCCCAAAATAATATTAATCCTTTGAAGTTGTTGTTGTTGTTTTACAAAATTTAAGATTTAATCGGAAATAATAATTGTTTTATAGTATTCATACGCACAGAGTCATATTTATCTATCTATATAACGCATTTGGTTTTAAAATTAGATTTGACCTTTACCAATTTTAAATGCTATTGACTGCTTACTTACTAGCATATATAGTGATTTTATAGATTATTATTTATCTCTTATCATCATCATCATCAACTATTATAAATCCACTGCAGATTAGGGCCTTTCCAAGTTCAAACCATCTTCTCCGATCTTTAACTTCTCTTCTCCACATCACCCCTGCACACATTCTTATTTCATCCATACATTTCACATGTGATCTTTTTCTGGATCTTTTACAATCTCTTGAAATCCAGTTTAAGATCTCAATTGTACATTTATTATCATCTCTTCTAGCAATATTTCCAGCCCAACTCCACTTCAGTCTTTTAATTTTTTCAATAAGGTCAGTAACGCCAGTTTATTCTCTTACCCATATATTGTGTTTTCAATATCTTCTTGTTACTCCTAATATGCATCTCTCCATACTTCTTTGAGTCATCTGAAGTCTCTGTATTGCTCTTCTATTAAGTGTTCAAGTCTCAGATCTATAAGTAAGAACTGGTAAAACACATTTATTAAAAACCTTCCTTTTCAAACATGTAGGCATATTTCCTTTTAGTATCAAGTTATTTCTACCAAAAGCACTCTGACCAAGTTTAATTTTATGATTAATTTCTTCCATTATGTTTCCATCTGTATTAATAATCTGACCAAGATATTTGTAGCTGTTAACTTCTTCTAACTCATCATAATCAATCTTTATTTTCATATTTTGAGAAAATCCATTGAACATTACTTTAGTCTTTCTAACATTTATCTTTAGTCCAATTTCATCTGATAATTATTTTACCCATCATATTTTTTACAAATTTTACATTAATTAAACTCAAGTTCAAACCCTATGGTAACTAACATGTCATTATCTTTTGGAGTTTAATAAATAAATATTATTGGACTTTATAAAATTTGAAATTATGCAACAAAAATTTTATTCCCTCTTTTATTTTATGATGGGGTGTACTAATAAAAAGTGCACGATATATGTTATCCTATTTGTTAATTAATTTATTTCTATATTAACTCTTTAAAATATTAAATTTATTTATATATAACACATGACCCCAAACTATACTTATAATTATCCAATAGAGTATTAGAAATCTGTCATCCAGGTAACAATTAGATAATAAGTGGATATTCACTTATAGCCTTTCAGTAATAACAATTCACTTAAGCTGCTTGAGATTAAAACTTCTCAGAAGTTTTAAGTAAACTTTATTAAAATAATAAGTATAATCTCTTTGAGCTTAGATTAATAATTACTTTTACAACCTTTCAAAAAAAACTGGTATTCAATGCTTTAAATAAAATAAACCATGAGCACACATAGCAAATTGTCAACATCCCTCCAATGAATGCTTAACATTAACTTATTGAATACCAACAATACATTGTCAAAGCTATTCTCATAAAATAAATAGAAATCCACTTTTTATGGGGCTCTAAGATTTTATACAGATCTTGAGTAATAGAAATTGATTTAAATGGACTGAAATTAGAACTCAAATTCTATTTAAGATCTTAGATCCTGGTAATAAATGAAATTCCATTTATTATCTTAGTGTTGCCATAACAACATTTTAGTAATACTCTATTGGTTAATTTTAAATAATTTGTATGATATAATTTACACATAATAACCAATTATCTATGTGCACTTATGGTGTGATTATATTTAAAATATTAATTAATAGTTTGTTTTAGAGATTATAAAAATAATTATTTATTAATTTACTTTACCTTGGCATGTTTAATAAACTATATTTAAAACTTTTAGGCAGTTTTAATCTTAATCTGTTTAAGTCAATTGCTAGCACTCAAAATCCAATTAAATCTTATAAATGGATTTTCATTTATTTCAGTCTTGCCTTGAAAACAGATTATTGATATTCTATTGATTAATTTTAAGCATTGCCTGGGGTGATGTCATTTACATATGATAGTCAATTAACTATGACCATTTATGGTTGTATGTGCATATAATAAATTGAGATTAATACTCTAACACTGGTTTATTAAGTAAATGAAATGTTCTCAATCCAAAACACATCATTTTTTTGAGAGAAAAAAAACACTGTCTTCTCTCTTTATCTCATTTTTTATAAAGGTTCAACTGAAGCATGTGGGAAAGAAAGCATGCATACTTTTATATCAGTAATATTACTATATCTATATAAAACAAATATAAATATATTATTTTCATAAATATTGGAGCTATTTGTTTTTATAAATAATTATTTAATACTCTAATAAAAGTGATTATTTTAATTAAAATAAATAAATAATTAAAAGTAGTACCTCATAAAAATAATGGTATATTTGTTAATAAATATGGAAAATTGGAATTATATATACTTAAATTCACTAAATTTGTTGAAAAAGTCTTTTATGATAATAGACATTTTTTCTTTAAGTGTATAAAAAATAAATTAACTTTCACAAAAATCCCCATAAAAAACTGTATATATTTAATCTTTTTAAAAAATGTGCAAGTAATAATCTGTAATCTGATATAAAGTACATGTATAGACACGATTTATTTGTTTCACATTTTTGAAAACCTGTCTAAGCAGATAAATTGACAATCCATAACTTTGTAATACTACAAAGAAATCAATTCACACTTATTTAAAAGACTTATCAATGTTCAAAATCCTTATTGGCTAAGTGAATTAAAGTTCTAAGCTTTTGATTGGTTAATTACAGAATCAGCAATAAAAATATATTTGTCTTTTAAAATTGTATTCATTTTAGTTTAGTTTTTAAGAAGCAAATTTATAATTTGTCAGATTATTAAAGTAAACAAAAGTTTTTTTTCAAAAATAAATTTCTACTTATAATTGATAAAAATAATCTATAGGGGACAACATAAAATATAATTTTCTTAACTTATTACAAAATGCAGCCTACATCATTGATTTCTTTCTCAATTTAATTTTGTGTAAAAATAAATAATGTTTACTAAAATCTAAACTATTCTTCTAAAATAGTTATTTTTCACATATATTTTATGAAAATAATGATAAATATGTAAAAAAAAATACTCTAAAACATACATTTTCATTTTGAAAATCAAAACAAAGAACTAAGACCTGTCAAAATTGACAGGTGCTCCCTTTTGCAGAGAATAAGAAACCACCAAGCAGCCACCTTGGAAGGCAGGCCTTATTTCATTGTTATAAAATTAAAAGACCGAGTTAAAGCCAACTCTGTACATCTTCTGAGAGTGCAGAGACAGTTTATTTACACTGAATGGAAAGAAACAAAAGCATTTTATAATCTAAATGTCAAATGCTTAATTAATGATTCTGAGACCTATTGCATTGTGAATTACTGTAATGATACTGCTTTTCTTTGACTTTAAATTGCCCTCTTGTGGATATCTTTAGCACTATTTTTTCAGTTTTATATTCATTTGATGTTAAAAACTGAAATTAAAATAAATCTTCATTTATTAGTTTTAAAACACTCTGAAGATGGCAGCAGTCTGCAGAAAATAATTGCAAATGAGCCAACAAAAGCCTAGAGTTGTTGCTGATTGATAGATTCTTTGATCTTGGTCATATAAACATATTTGTTAAACCCTCATTAAATGTTGCTAGTAGTGAGTAAAAACATTGAATTTTTCATTAATTTATTTAAATATTTATAATTATTTTATAAAATATTTGTATAGTAATTATTACTAAATAAATATTTTTATGTTTACTCTTAGATTTATTTGAAATATGTTGATCTTGATAACACATATTGTGATGTTTGATGTAATGGCAAAAATGAAACTGTAATCATGAAATTCTGTCAAACATGTTTCTACAAAACTTTTGTGATATATTAGTTAATTATAAATGCAATTTTAAATATTCAAGAATTTTATAGATTTATGGTGGTTTAATAATTTATTCAAATTTTAAAAATAAAATTCAGTTAACAAAGATTTCATTAATGTAGTTTTTTCAGTAGCATTATGATAATTAGCTGGTAAGAAAAAAGTAATTGTTCTAATTACAAATTTCAAAACAGACAAAATTCTCCATACAGTAGTGCAACTAATGCAAGCCAGAGTAATCAGTGGATGCCAGAAAGCATCCATAGATTACTCTGGCTTGCACTTAATGGCACTACTGTACAGAGAGTTTTGCCTGTTTTAATAGCTTGAGCAAGCATAAGAAATGGTGATTCTGTGATTACAAATTTCACTTTATTTATTTTTTATATTTGTAGAGTTCAAATATGATTTTCTGTTTTTTTCTTTATAAAGTTATATTTCTCAATAAATCAAGTACAATTTATTGATATTAAATATTGAATAAGAAGGATTTTAATACTAAAGTAAAATGTTGAACTATTACCTCAAATTACTATTAGAGGATAAAAAAATTAAAATGGAGAAAGGTTGACTCAGTGATTAATCCATATCAAGCACTTCACCTACAGATGGTACAGTTTATATTTGCCTCTCATATAGCCATCTATACTGATATTTTGCTGTTTTTTCAAATGGCAAAACCATGGACTACTAAAAATTGATTTATTAATAAAAAAAAAAGTCTGAAGATGTCAGTAGATTCCAGTAATTGGTGACTTCTAACTAATTTACTCCTGTCTCAACATGCTTAATGGCTTAAATATTTGCAAAATTATTTTGACAAGATTTTTGAAATAAGAAACATGGTCAATTTTTTGCATAGCTTATTAAAGGCATATAGTGATTTTTACACAGTATTTGCATAATAATTATTTAAAATCAAAAACACTTTTATTTTGTATAAATATATGTAAATAATATTTATTTTCAAAGCGCAGATGATTTGAAATTAACTTACGAGAGAGTGCAAGTCTCTCAGCGCTTGTGATTATTAATAGCCAATCAGATATAATAATCACAAGCGCTGAGAGACTTGCACTCTCTCGTAAGTTAATTTTATTTTGTATGTATATGTTTTATTTTTTAAAATAGAAGTTAACAAGTTTAATCCTAAATTATAAAAAGAAAAGCAATGACTGATACCATAGCCACACTTTGTGAGACAGATTAGTAATGCTTTAAGACATTTTAATAATTGTAAAGGCAGCTTTAAAATTTAGAGCAGAATTTGGTAGATTTATTAGGGCTTTATACATATTATTCATTCCTATTTTAAAAATAAATTTTGATCAACAAAGATTTATTAATTTTTTGGAATGACTGAAATGGTTGTTTTTTTTCATATCATCTATTAAAGAAAACTCTGTTGTCATTATTACATATTCATTTTATAACTGTTTTTTCAGCATTTGCAAAATTTAACATATAATTTGTTAGCATTATTTTCAAGCAGTTGCAAACTCTCCATATGGTAGGGCTACTGAGATAAAATCATAGTAATCAAGGAAATCTAAAAGGTTTGTGCATAAAGTCACTATCTAAGGCCTAATCATCCAATGTTCTCAGACTAGTTTCTAGCTTGTGGTTTTCATCAGTGAGAGGCCTTGGATTTAAAATCATGTCACCCAGATCTTGTAATCTAATTCAACTCATTAGCAGCCACCTTTAATCCAGTTAATTAACTATAAAGCTATGATCCCAAACAACCCATGACACCAAAATGCATAGACATTGAACTGAGCTCAGATCTTTATAACCATATATGTAAATTATCTTGGATTGAAAACATGTCTGTGTTTTTTTTATTTGGGGGTCATAGCTTTATAGTTATCTAATAAGGTAGAAGGTGACTACTGAAAGTTGCATTAGATCCTAAGATCTCGGTTCAGTGTCCTCATATCCAAGACTCTTCACTGATGAAAGCCACAATCTAAAGACTAGTCTGGCAATATTGGATGAGTACATACATGATGTGGATTTTATGCATAAAGTATCCATTGATTACTACAGCTTTCACAAGATAGCACTACTGTATGGAGTGTTGCTACTGTTATAACAGCTTCTGTAAGCATAGAAAATGGTGATCATGTGATGTTTTAGCACAACTTTTTTGTAAATTTATATTTCTAATAAATCCAATTCAATTTATCAAATTCTAATATAGAATAAAGGTTTAATATTAAAATGAAAAGATGATTGATTACAAAAATAGTCACCAGGAAGAGCAATGCAGATATTAACTAGTTAATGGATTAACTAAATTCACAAAAAAAAATTTTGATGTAAATTTCTCCAATCAACAGTGAGATAAAATTTATGTGTATTTGTTTCCTTGACAATAGATTGCTTATAATCTATTGGTTAATTTTAAACCATGACTATGATTATGTGATTTACAAATATATAATTACCTATGCATATTTATGGTTTGTTATATTTAAAAAATATTTAATGTTTTGATAACATTATCAGTAAGAACTACATGTTAATCTGTCAATAGTCATATTTTCAAATAAGATATGGTTCATAAGAATTTTACATATTTTATCAAGTGTTAGATATACATGTGTGATTGTATTATATACAATTTGTTAATTTTGTAAACGTAATTATCATAAAATTTAGTGCATATACAGATTATATATATATTGTATGCTCTTTAAAATTTATTCACATCATTAAAATCAAAATATATTAAAAAGACAGTGACAGATTTCAACCAATGATAATCAAATATTACCATATTACTTCCAATTAAAAGATGCACTTTCCCACCCAAATTTTGGACCTGTAAAAGTGAGGAGCATCTTAAACTCGAAACAAAAATCTTTTAACATCTTATTTATGTGGATCTTTGCTTTATGCTATTCATGCATGTATTATGATCATTACTGGTTTAGAATAGTATATTAAATCTTTTTAATCAATATTTTTGGATTAATTTTCTATATGGTTTTAACTCTTTATCAAACTGATATTTTTAATGCTATTTTTTCTGTTTTAACCATTATCTAATTGAAAAAACTCTACTGAAATACCCTTAGATTTTTTTTACAATTAATATATCACTATAACAATTAGATAAGAGCCTGCTTTCCAAGGTATTAATTGGTTGTTTCTTACTCTCTATTCAAGAGAGTGCCTGTCAAATTTTTAATAGTTTTGATATCTTCATTTTAATTTTCACAGGGAAAATGTATAATTTAAAATCCTTTAACATTATTTTGCCAATTTTAACAGTTTTGATATCCTTGTTTTAATTTTCAAAATGAAAACATACATTTAAAAATCTTTTTATACATTTTTTTTTCCAAAAAATATTTGTAAAAATAAAAATTATTTTAGAAGAATGATTCTGATTTTAATAGAAAAACATAATTATACATGAAAGCAAATTGTCAAAGAAATTATAACATTCAGCTCCAATTTAAATGGTCTGAAGATGATATACCCTGATGGAATGATGATGAGAATTCAAGTTCTGAAAATGAAGATATCAAAGTGAAAGTATTATATATCTGAAGATGATTGTGATGAATTAGTGAGATTATTGTGCATATATATATATATATATATTGTAATGGGTACATATGACATTACATTATTTTTTTGTTATTAAACATGAAAAAAATAAAAGTTCACAAATAAAATTTCTTTTTTTAAGAATTAAAAATTGAAAATTAAAATTCTATACTAAATTCATATATATTTAAAATTGCACAGATGAGAAATTAAAAAAAAAAAACTTTATTAAAAAAGAGAAAAAGTATTTTAAAACTAAATTGTTAGTAAAGATTTAAAGATAAAAATATATCTTAAGTTTGTACAAAACAAATTAATTAATGTTATTAAAAAAATGGAAATGATTAATTTAATTAGTCCAAGTGAACTAGCCCTTGGGCATTTAAATGTATAAGCATCGGTCAGATAGGAAAACAATAGAAACTAATGGCCAATGAAAGAAATATATCAGGAAATCGGACCTCAACAGAGGTATCATCATCATTGATGACATAATGTCCATTGGATCTTAACGTTACATATATAAGAAGAGGTTTGGATAATAAAAGAATGATTATTAAGAGATGTATGACAGCAGTGGTGATATGTATTAGTGCGGAGTTGAAGGAGAAGAGATTGAAAAGACGCACTCTTCAATCCCTTCAGTTCTGCTAAGAAAGAAGGAGAAATAACTAATCATTTTCTACATTGAGGACCAGCTAAAGTAAAAGACCTCCGGATGAATAAATAAAACGGCCAACAAAATACCAATCTCTGTAGGACAGCATGGGGATTCATGTTCAAACAGCAAGCATCGGTTAACTAATGAACATTTCTAAAACTGTAAGCACATTATGAACTTAAATGAATATTAATTTGAAAACACTAAGAACTTTAAAATATAAACTTTCCCAATATTTAAAAAAAAAGATTCCTATCTGACCAAACTAAATTATTTATTAATTAGTTATAATTTTATTTGATGTATTTCTTTTGTAAAATCATTTCCATCTATTTTTTTTTGTTCTATTAAGTTTTTATTATGATTTCTGTTTTTCATTAAATTAAATTATATAAATGTTAAACTTAAGTTGGGCATGAATGGCTATATAGATTTGTAAAATTTTATTAGGGGAGGGTAATCATAGGTTATTTGTTCCGTAGTTGAATTAGATCAATGGATTGGATATATTGGTGTAATTAGTAGATGTAGTACGAGATTCGCTACAGGCAGTATCACTTTATGCACCGCACACTTCCTGTTTGCCTACGGAATGTGATCGTAAGTCAGCAAAATGATCACAGTCCTTTCCTATGGAGTTTTTTTTTTATTGCTCTTCTCGTCAGATAGATGTAATATTCCTATCTGACGAGAGGCAATTTCTTCTCTTAACCTTTTGTGCTGCCATATTCATATTACATTGAACACATCGATATATCAGATGGATTGACATTGATTTAACTGTGAACTTTTGGCCTAAGGTTAAATAAGGGATAAAATATTTTCTTTTCAAATGCAATCTATATAGTCTATTTATAATCAACACTCTAAATAAAAATGCATTAAAATTAAATTGGGTATAGATGCTTACATGGATTCCTTAGTGGTTACTTATGTTTGTGGTCTCCATATTTGATTAGAATATATAAGTCATCGATGTCAATGCGGCATCTTATGATGAATGCCATTGGGTTTTTTGTATTCCCTCTGCAATTGATGTTATCAATGACTTTGTATTTTGATCAGTTATGTTTATTTTGAAATGTTTTTAACCGTGTAATCTATGTAACCGATCTATACTCAACATTAAAACAAACTTTCATAAATCCATCTGTGCGAACTTATAAAAATTAAAATGTAAACTTATAATATTATACAAATTAAAATGTAAATTAAAATCTAAAATAAAAGTTAAAAATAATGTTAAATTTTAAAAATGTAAACATACTAAAAAAATAATGCTAAATGTTATATATATGTGCATAAATAAATGTTTGTGTGTTAATTTCTGGCAGTGGCTTATTTTATTCCTTTTTTAATATTTAAATGTATCATAGACAAGAATTTATTATAAAATATAAATCTCTGCTGTTCCACTGAGCTAGTGACAATGGGCTAACAACTGGAATCAAAATATATAAAATAAAAAAAAATTTTTTTTGACTTACATATCTGCCTACTATAGAAATTTTCTACGTTCAAATGCCTAGATGGTGCCCTTAAAGTGCAGATTACATTAAGTATTTTATTCCAGATCGTTATAACTGGTGCCCAATGTGGGGCCGATCTTTGATAAACCACGAGAGCCCTGAGTAAATTTCTTTTTTCAAAATGAAATATTGTTATCTGTTTATATAAAGTCGTATACTTTAAATCTTATAAAAGTGCTGCCAGAATGAAATTGCACATATATTAAAAACCAGAAAGTAAAGATATTAATAATTTTAAAACTGTAGTTTTATTTTTTTTAAAAAAGTCAAAAGGTTGCAATTAATATATTTCTTTTTTTTTAAATGTGTATAGGCAAGCACAACCATGTAAGTTTATGATTGAAATGTGGTACTTTACAATGAGTACCTTTAGGAATTACTTCAGTGTAACCCTATGTATGCATTTCAATCAGTCATAAATAAGTTGGTGGTATTATAATTGCACTGCAAATATACACATATAAACACATTATTTCTTAAAACATATTTACCTCAATGCAACCTTCTTAAATAAATAATTTATAAAATTTTCTTGTCATGCCGTGTGTAAAAATAAAATGTATAAAAAATAGAACTCTTGGGGGAGGAGGTGTAAACATGGATGGTCCTTAGGAAAACGATAGTAAACATTTTTTTTTGTATATAGTCTTTATACTAACCGAATAGTTTGTAAATTGTTGTTAATCATGTACCGTAATTACTAACCCTAAGTAAAATTATTTTTTTTTGTTTATTTTTTTTAAGCAAGTTTACTGATATGTAACGGGCACATACAACGTTACATTATTTTTTTTATTATTAAACATGAAAAAAATAAAAGTTCGCAAATAAAACTTCCTTTTTTAAGAATTAAAAATTGAAAATTAAAATTCTATACTAAACTCATATATATTTAAAATTGCACAGACGAGAAATTAAAAAAAAAAGAAACTTTATTTAAAAAAAGAAAAAGTATTTTAAAACTAAATTGTCAGTAAAGATTTAAAGATAAAAATATATCTTAAGGTTGTACAAAACAAATTAATTAATGTTATTGAAAAAATGGAAATGATTACTTTAATTAGTCCAAGTGAACTAGCCCTTGGGCATTTAAATGTATAAGCATTGGTCAGATAGGAAAACAATAGAAACTAATCACCAATGAAAGAAATCCATCGGGAAATCGGACCTCAACAGAAGAATCATCATCATCAATGACATAATGTCCATTGGATCCTAAAGTTACATATAAAAGAACAGGTTTGGAAATAAAAGAATGATTATTAAGAGATGTATGACAGCAGTGGTGATATGTATTAGCTCAGAGTTGAAGGAAAAGGGATTAAAAAGACGCACTCTTCAATATCTTCAGTTCTGCTAAGAAAGAAGGAGAATGACCAATTGTTTTCTACATTGAGGACCAGCTAAAGTAAAAAACCTCCCGATGAATAAATAAAACGGCCAACAGAATACCAATCTCTTTAGGACGGTGTGGGAATTCACGTTCAAATGGCAAGCATCGGATAATTAATGAACATTTCTAAAACCATAAGCACATTATGAACTTAAATGAATATTAATTTGAAAACACTAAGAACTTTAAAATATAAACTTTCCCAGTATTTAAAAAAAAAATAGAAATAGATTCCTATCTGACCAAACTAAATTATTCATTAATTAGTTATAATTTTATTTGATGTATTTTTTTTGTAAAATCATTTCCATTTTTTTTTTGTTCTTTTAAGTTTTTATTATGATTTCTGTTTTTCGTTAAATTAAATTATATAAATGTTAAACTTAAGTCGGGCGTGAATGGCTATATAGATTTGTAAAATTTTATTAGGGGAGGGTAATCTTAGGTTATTCATTCCGTAGTTGAATTAGGTCAATGGATTGGATATATTGGTGTAATTAGTAGATGTAGTACAAGATTCGCTATGGGCAAAATCGCTTTATATGCCACACACTTCCTTTTTGCCTACAGAATGTGATCGTAAGTTGGCAAAATGACCACAGTCCTTTCCTATGGAGTTTTTTTTTATTGCTCTTCTCATCAGATAGATGTAATATTCCTATCTGATGAGAGGCAATTTCTTCTCTTAACCTTTTGTGCTGCCGTATTCATATTACATTGAACACATCGATATATCAGATGGATTGACGTTGGTTTAACTGTGAACTTTTGGAATAAGGTTAAATAAGGGATAAAATATTTTCTTTTCAAATGCAATCTATATAGTCTATTCATACTCAACACTAAATAAAAATGCATTAAAATTAAATTGGGTATAGACGCTTACATGGATTCGTTAGCGGTTACTTATGTTTGTGGTTTTCATATTCGATTAGAATATATAAGTCATCGATGTCAATGTGGCATCTTATGATGAATGCCATTGGGTTTCTTGTATTCCCTCTGCAATTGACGTTATCAATGACTTTGTATTTTGATCGGTTATGTTTATTTTGAAATGTTTTTAACCATGTAATCTATGTAACTGATCTATACTGAACATTAAAACAAACTTTCATAAATCCATCTGTGCAAACTTAGAAAAATTAAAATGTAAACTTATAATATTATAAAAATTAAAATGTAAATTAAAATCTAAAATAAAACTTAAAAATAATGTTACATTTTAAAAATGTAAACATACTAAAAGAATAATGCTAAATGTTATATATATATGTGTGTGTAAATAAATGTTTGTGTGTTAATTTCTGGCAGTGGCTTATTTTATTTCTTTTTTAATATTGAAATGTATCTTAGACAAAAATTTATTATAAAATATAAATCTCTGCTGTTCCACTGAGCTAGTGACAATGGGCTAACGACCAGAATCAAAATATATAAAATAAAAAAAATAAAAATTTTTTTTGACTTACATATCTGCCTACTATATAAATTTTTTAGGTTCAAATGCCTAGACGGTGCCCTTGTAGTGCAGATTACATTAAGTCTTTTATTCCGGATCGTGATAATATATATATAAGTTTCAATTTAAGTACATATATGCATCTTAAATTTGGGGCTAAAATTTCTTTCCAATTTCTCAGGTTTAAAATCCTACTGAATCTTAAATTCAGGAATGGCTTATATTGGAAGTAATATGGTATTTTATTAATTAGTAAATTTAATCTACAGCTGAATAGACAATTTGGTGTAAATGTTTTAATTGTTTGTACATATTTGTAATTAAATAATACATATTTTAAAATCTGTATTTAATTAAAATAAATTGAGTAGTTTGTTGCATAAAAATTTGTGTGATGTTTGAGCATCTGGAACTGTCTTATTGAGTTTGGGTTCAGCAACCTTGACCTTATTAGTTTAACAATGGCTAAAGTGCGTAGTAACTTAACATTAACTTTACAAAACATTTCTGATGTACATAGTATATGTATGCTATTCTAAATAAAATTGTATATATATATATATAATTAATCTTTGCACAGAATTGAACCCAACATCATAGTTTATACTAAATGGTACTGTTGTTATTTTCCTTATTGCATTTTTTAATAACAGAAAAAAAAATGAATTTAGTAAAATGCTAAAAATTATATTTATTACTTATTCAGATTTTAGTTACTATGTTTTCCATAGATGTCACTACTGTTATGAAAAATTAAAGTGCAGGCAAAAATAGTGGTTTCTTCAAACAAAATTAAAATCATTAAAGTATATTTCCAGCACTGCTTTTTAGTACATTATAAATGAATTTACATTTTAATTACTCATTTGTTTATTATTTATTAATAATTTTTACTTTAATTAAGTAATGTTTACATTGGAGTTTTATTTTAATGCAGTAGTTTTGACAAAAATTATACAAATAAATATTTACTTGATATCAAACCAAATGTGTATCCAGTCCAAAATTTTTTTGTCACTAACAGAAGGTTGTCCTTTGATCCACAGTCTTCACTTTATTAATGTTTTTAGTTATTAATGTATTGACATTTTACATTTTAGATTATATTTGCTTTTTAAAATTGCTTTTAATAAACTGTGAAAAAATATAATATTTAATAATTTTTTTTCTCATGTGTCATAGCATCAGCCAGGAAGTGAACCCACTATCCCAGGACAACTGCTTGTAAAGCAGCCACCACTGACCTCTCGACCACCAATGCTTGACTAATATTTAATAATTGTTATTTTATTTTGAAATAAAACAAAAATAAAAACCATTTTTCTAATGGTGAAAAAATGACTGCTGAAGGATTAATAAAAATATGCTATAAATTTAAGATTTAAAAATATAAATTTATAATTTTAAAAATAACATCAGCAGAAAGGAATTAAATTTATTTTTCTTCATACACAAACTAATAAAATTTGAAAAATTAAATAATGTTATTTTCAGTATAATAAGCCTTAGTCAACAAATTTTACTATTTATATAAGATAATTACCCTATTACATTATTCAAGTATATACAATAAAAAGTGTAATTTATAATTTTTAGCAAATTATATTCATCTAATTTCATACTGTATCACGTATAATCTTTTCTTTTATGAAAATAAATCTAAAGTTTTTGGTAGAAGCCTTAAAAAGAATTTTGCTTATTGAAAGTTAAAATTTTGTAAATATTTTTATATTATTTTATCAGTTTTTACTTTCGGTGATTGTAGTTTTTATAAAAGTTTTTTTTTGTTAATAATGACTTTCTATTTTATTTTATTTTAACAATAAATATGTTTATATAAAAATTTGAATGTAATATATTGTCATCACAAACCAAGTATTTCATTTAATTTTAAAATTACAAAAAAAATTAAGTCAGATGTCACATGACTTCATTTAATAAGCTTATATTTACAAATGTCATATATAGAGCTTGTAAATAAGCTCTTAACAAGCTTTGAGAATACCCCTGACCCCAGATCGATTTCTGCTACTGGTGACACACTCACTGAGCAAAAACCGATCTGGGGTTGGGGATATTCTCAAAGCTTGTTAAGAACTTATTTTGCAAGCTCTATATATAACATTTGTAAATACAAACTTATTAAATTAGGTCATGTGACATCTGACTTCATACTTTTTTGTAATTTTATTTTTGCTATTAAGACTTTGGTGATTTTATATTGCCAAAGTTATTAATATATGGTGTATCTGAACTTAATTCAATCCCATGTGGCTATTTAAGTTAGATAGCTGGATTGGAAGACATATGGATGTCTGAAATTTTCAGATTTTTTACTTAATAGTTATACATTAAATAAAGTGCTGAACTTGTCCTAGTATTTTTAATCTAATGCTTGAATATCCTAGCACCTCACTGATGATGCCAGTAGCAAAAACCGGTCTGGGTTGGGGATATTCTCAAAACTTGTTAAGAGCTTATTTTGAGAGCTCTATATATAACATTCATTTAATTTTACAAAAATAAAAGAAAACAAGTAAATAATTTATATGTAAACTTATAATATTTGATTCCAATATTTTAATAGAAACCCAAGGTTTTATAAATTCAAACAGTATTTTCAAAAACAATAAAACTTACCTCTTGATTTTGGTTTACTTCTCACTAAACATTATTGATATCTGATGGATTTAGTTTGATTAATTTTATATATATATTTTAGTTCTTATTTCATCATCAAATGAACATAACACTATCAAATAAATACTAGAGATAGTAATAATTGAACTGATTTCAAAAGATCTTGTGTAGACAAAAACTGCATAAAATGTTGTGATGATTGAAGTCAGAAGGTTAACTTTAATTTTTTCTATGGGTAGTTTTTAATATAATAAGTAGCTTTAAATTAACTTTATTACATTTACTATATACATTGTAGATTATTTACAAGTCTTATTGAAACAAAAAAAGATTTTAAGTAGAAAAACAATGAGATAGATCTTCATACAACTGAGCAATAATCAATATATATCTAATACATATTAATTAGTATATTCAATAACCCAGTCACTGGGATGTTGTTAATGAGATCAGATTCCATGTAACTGTAAAAATATCAGCTGGTGCATGGGTTTGATATCTGGTCTTAATGTTATTTATTTTTATTAGAAAAAGTGATTTAGTATTGTGAGATGTGGGATTAAAGCATAGATAGCATCTTATGAATCAGAGTGTAAAAGGCATAAATGTAATAATTCTTATATTGGAAAAAGTGCTGTCAAAAATAAATATTTTTAAAAAATAATAATTATTAAAAACATATGCAAAATTTATGTGTTTACAATAACTGTAAATTATGATAAAGATAAAATCATTTCATTTTTTTCTATTACAAATAAGTTACTATTTGATATAATAATGTAGATAGAAAAGAAAACTTTTTAAAACCAAAAATGATTTTATTTGATTTAATTGCACAACGTGATATATCCGTTCAGTTAAAATAGAACTTATTTCCTCAGAACTGGTATGTGGTTAGAACATGTTGTGCAAATTATATACGTAATAATACAATTATTTATTATCTTACAAAAAAAATTGCATTGAAACAGAAAGCAAAGCAATTATTAACTTCTTAATCTTAATAATAATTGCCACTTTAATCATGCATGTTTATACCTGTCCACATACACCTATATATATAATGAATGAAAACATAAAGATTGTTACAGGAGTGAACAAAAGAACATTAATCAATATATGATTACGTGACATAGTAAATCGATTTTTAAAATTGTACTAAAATGTTTCCTCGACTAAAAAAAAAAATTATACCTAAATTTCCTTTTCTCTATTATTCTTGAAAATAGTTTTTTGATTAAAATTTTATTGCATTAAACTCTGAAAACGAAAAATTATTTAGCTTTTTTCAGAGTAAATAAATTCTCCTTTCATTTTAATTATACTAAATATTATTATTAAACTTTGTATGTATATTCTTGTCAAACACATGTTAATATTCTTTTTATTATTATTACTATTATGTTTAATGAAACATACAGTAAATTCATGTGATTAAAATATCGATGAAGATGTAATTACCCTAAAGAGAAAAAAGCTATAATATAATTGTAATAATATTAGTTTTTATTGAAATATTAAAAATATAAATAATGAAAAATAAACGTTAAATATAAAGAGTATAAAATTTCCTATAAATTAAAAGCTAGCAAAAATAAAAATTTAAAAATCTAAAGGCTTCGACCTATTGTATAAAATATTTCTGTGATGTTAAATCAAATACTGAATTGGCATTTGCAATATGTAAATAATGTTAGTATATATATATAGACACTTATACTCCATTTTCTTGATCAATATATTGCAATTAGTAAGGAAGGCGTGACAACTCGTAAAAGTCGAAGTGTGCTTTTTTTTGAAATTTTTTAGGTTTTAAACAATTTGATATATGTATAATTTTAAAAAGTACATTTCAATCATTTATTTTATTTTTTTATTAATTGGATTCATTACTTTTCATATGATATATCAAATGTATTATGTATATATGTAACTATGTGGTTTTGTGTAGTTGGTAAAGTGTCCGATTGGGTATCCTCCGGTCCCATGATCGATTCTATCGTTCGTGGTTCTGGCGTTCGACCTTTTACGAATTCCCGAACAATAAAGTCATGTGTTTTATTTCTTTTTTTTTTATTTGTATTTACATCAGACACACGCGCGCACATAAAAAAAAAAACCATCTCTAGATGATTTTTTTATTATGAATATTCAGACATTTCTCATATAAAGCTTTTATAAATCGAATAATCAATAAATAATTAAAAATTCAATGGCTCGAAAATAATATTATTTCTTAATAAAGGTTGATTATTGGAGATTTGAACTTCAATCAGGTCAAATTTGAAAAAATTTCAGGTCTCAATCGGAAATGGGATCATTTTTCGGATAGCTTGCCTTTAACCAACCCAATGAACTATTAATATTGTTCAATAAATAAGTATTTAGCTATTCAGAGCTATGAAATAAAACAAAAATGAGAAGAAAAAAACAAACTTTAATCATTCTGCCATCTGGTCAGTACAATTTTTTTCTTATTAATTGTTTTAAGAGGTGCAGTCAATAATGTTATTAAACTACAGTAGGCTGTATATTATCGTTTGTTTGTTTTTTATCTGTTTGTATTGGCACTCAAATATTTTCTAAATTAAAAAAAAAAAACTTCATGTAGGATGTATTTTTTTTTCTTAATAATCCACACATTTAAATAGATATCAACTATTTTAATAATTCAAGACTCGGAAAAAATTGATTATATTATTAAAATAAATAAAATTTAATTAAAACTAATAATTAAAACATTTTAGGTTAAATTTTAAAAATGTATTTTTGTTTTACTTTTCCCTCTATCCTTATATTTTTTTAAAAAATTCTTCCTCTCTTCAATTGTTCTTTAGATTAAATGACAATAAGTGAAAGGCTGGCTTTGGGTTGGTATTTTTAGATCTAGTGTCTGAACCTTCATAGCACATTTCTGAGGAGTGCCAGAGCACGAAACCATGGTCAGAAATTGGGGGGGGGGGCTGACAGAGATATTTTAAATGCTTTCCCTAGCTAAGCATTTATCACAAAGCTTGTTGAGAAATTGGAAATCCTCATTGTTTATAACTTACAAGCTTAAGAGAGTAGTGTCATGTGATCTATGACTTATTTTGACTATATAAATATAGTTTTAAAATGAGTGCCTTTTTGTTTATTTTAGTAAAAAATGAATCAGCGGTCAGGGGCTCATAAGAAGTTCAAACATTTGGAATTGTAGAGTTGGAATCATGGACTTTGAACTCCAGAGTGTGATAATATATCACTGAAGTTAATTAACAAGCATATACCTTTTAAAAATATATCTTTAATCGTTTAACTTAATTCACTTTTTTATTTTAATCTTAACAAAAGTCCAATACCCTAGATTTTTTTTTTTTTTTCAGATACATACACATTATGCCCCTCCTGCTATTTTTAAACATTCAGTTGCTGTTGGAAACTTAAAATAAATATTTAAGTGCAAATAATAATGATTAATTTTAATACATATTGTGTATATAAAATCTTTAAATTAATATGGTGGAAGTGAGATAAGAAATACACTTATTAAGTCAAAAAATATGAATATAAAAATTATAAGATAATTATTTTCCTGAAGGTTTGTGATGACAGTGTTCTAGTTGTATTTTTATATTGGACTATTTCCATCATCTAATAATATAAGTATTGTATGTCTTTAGAAAAATTTAACTTTATTTGAATATTCCAAATACATTTAACAGTTAGTAATAGCACATTAAACAGTTAGTATATGCACATTCTTTCAAGAGGTATTATTTTCTCGCCTTCCTCAGGTGTTGCTGGCCTGACCAGTGATAGCATTAGCATGAAATTCGAACCTGAAACCTTAGATTCTTGAGTATTGAATTTTAAGGTAACACTCTAACCAACTGAGCCACCGTGCCAAAGGCAACAGTCAGTAGAAATTTCATATACTTATCTATGAGGTTCCTCCTGATTTCTCTACTTTTTCCTAAGAGCAAAATTGATTAGTGGTTTCCATACATTATGGATAGTGACACTAGAGAGAAAACAGATGTGTCTAAGGTAGCAGACCATGCATGTGCCAATGAATATATGTTCCATTGGGAAAATACAAAAATGTTAGATAGAGAAGAAAAAGGAACAAAAAGAAAATTTAAAGAAGCTGCTCACATGACAATGGTAAAAAATTCCTTTAAGCCAACCTAATGTGAGTATACATAATGTATGGAAACCACTAATCAACTTTTCTCTTAGAAAAAATGGAGAAATCAGGAGGAACCTTGTAGATAAGTATAAAATTTCTACTGACTGTTGCCTTTGGTACAGTGACTCAGTTGGTTAGAGTGTTACCTTACTCAAGAATCTAAGGGTACACATTTGAATCCTATGCTGCCAATTGGTTACAGCATTACCTTAAAATTCAATACACAAAAATCTAAAGGTTCAGGTTCGAATCCCATGATAGTACTGTCACTGGTCAGGCCAGCAACACCTGAAGAAGAGGGGAGAATAATACTTCTTGAAATGTTGTGCATATACTAACCTGTTTGATGTGCTATTACTAACGATCAAATGTATTTGCAATATTTAAATAAAGTTAATTTTTTCTAAAGACATTCAATACACATATTAGATGATGGAAATAGTCCAATATAAAAATACAACTATAAGATAATTGGATTGATTAATGATCATATTTTTGTCATAAAAAATCAAAATAGCTACGTTATGTACAAAGAGGATGAATAAGAAAGTGATTCATTTTCTTGTTATAGTGTTGATATGTATTAAAGTAGGAGGGTGTATTTATGTAGCAGAATTTGTTATATAGTGGCATAGTTTAGCTATTTATCAGAACTATTTTAAGATGCTAGTATATCTAGATCATAAGTTATGATATGAAACATCACTGGGTACTTCATATCTTAATACATAATGGAAGAATGTGTTAACATTAAATTTTGTGTAACATTGGGCAACATTGCTACTTAAACGTTTATAATGAGTCAAAATGTTTTCAGCAGTAAATCCGAGTCCTAAAAGTATTTGTAAATTGGTTACAAGATTTTATGATGACAGTGGAATGATGAAATACAATCAACACAGGTACAAAATGTACTGACACACTTGATCACATGATCCAGTGTGCAACCACTTTAAAGTTTCTTTAATGAATAAATCACCAGTCATTATATAACACATACATTAAGTCAGTAATAGTATTAAAGGCAGCTTGCAGATAAAACCCACTCATCTTTCCATTGGGATGTCCTATATAAAATAATTTATTTTAAAAATTTTAGCTGCTTACATATAATTAATAACCTCAAAGTAAATTATTATCTGGACACCTCACTTAGAGATAGTATCAAAACAAGTTCAAGACCAATCATAAGACTATCTTTGTTTACTAATATGCATTAAGGATCACCCACTGCAAAATAATCTTTAATTCCAGACATATTCTGGAAGAAGACTTTATAATTAAAAAACTAATTAAAATTAAACATCATGACAAGCTCTTAGCTCCAAATGTTAGATTTGTAGAGACATGAGATCTTATTACTTTAACATGATGATTCCTTCGTAACATTCAATGCGATCTGAAACTTAACCTACTCTGAAAATGGGATATCATTATCCCAAACATCAGACGCTTTTGCTACTTAATCAGTAGATTGCAATTTGGAAATACATCCTTAGTGAATCTCTGCATAAACATTCATTGAAGCAGAGATTTGGGTACATTTCCTGTGGTAAAGCCCAAGGTCACCAATCGTCATGTAGCCGAGTGTAGCATCTTTCAAGAGAGTGTGGGTTATTGTTCAATCTACATTTGTGGTGTCTGTAGATAATGATAGCTGATTATTTCTTAACCTGATTGTTTGCATATTTCAATTTATTGATTACATGGTATAGATTGTATATACTTTTTACTACATATAACCAAGATTTGTAATTAATTATTCCCATTTACATCTTGTAACATTGTACATTCTTAATAAAATTGAGATAAAATATATGCATATTCATAAGGACATTCTAAATGATAAGTTTCAATAAATGATATTAAATATACAATGCTAAAAACAATCTGTCTGTGTATCATTAGTTTTAAGCTTACTTTTCCTAATAACACGGAATCAGTTTATTTCTAAAAAAAAAAAAAAAAGAAAGAAGCAAAGAAACAAAGTGTTGAGGATGAAATTATTCTCCATATGTTGTGTGCTTCGTTGAATACAAATTACAGCTTTTCAACTTTTACAAATGACTTTCTAAAACATCCGACAGAATATTTTGTCTTGTCAAAATAAATAAATGTTTTTAAAAATGTGTTATGTTTTGTTGTTGTTTAGGATTATTTATTTGTTTTTTAAAGTTACATAATTTTCATACATTTATTTGATAGTAGGATTTATCGATTCTTTTTGTTATATATGTGTGCGTGTATTTCCACTTGAGTTGATTCCTAATATTAACTTGCAAAAATAACCTATTATTACTCGCCACAGTGATAATATGATTGTATAAATTCGCTGTACAACCAGGAAGATCAACCTGCATTAAAAAATAGCGATATTATTTGTACCTTTTTTTATTCTCTCAGAAATCATTGACAATATTTTTCCCCATTGTATATAAATTATTCATTTGGTACACCTACATACTTCGAAGCTACGTTACTTCATATAACCTTTGTTTTTCTACTTATTTCACCTGCCTGGATAAAGCATAATATTTTACAAAGCTCTGCAAATTACTAATTTATTGCCGCAATTAGTGATATAGGAGTTAAAGCAATATTTCTCTATATGGATTATTTATATATATATCATAAAAAAAGCTTGTTTAGAGCTATTAGCATGCTCTTTATATATTACATATTGGTAATGCAAGTTATGTAGGTCATGTGACATGTGACTGATTTTTATTAATATATATATATAATGGCTTACGTAATCTTGGCTCAATTTTTTTTTTTGGGGGGGAGGGGTACGTAAAAGGGTTGAGAGCACTGAATTCAAGAGTAATTTTTCATCAAGAACAGCAATATGAATTTTTATCCTTTTTTTCCCCCCATATATCATAGCATCGGCCGGGAGGCGAACCCGCAACAACCGTCTGCAAACAACTGCTTGCTTGCAAGGTGGCTGCCCAGACCTCTCGGCTAACAACGCTTGACTTTTTTATTCTTATCAATAACTTCTTTATATTCTGGGTTATCAGTTTTATGTTTCATAGTGATTAATTATATTTCGGTCACAAAAAAATTATATATTTTATTACGTGTGTGGTCATGTGTATTGGTTATATAAGATGGAAAGGATAGCTGGAGGAAGCTTAAAAGTCTGTATTCAAATCCTCTTTAATTACATCTTAAAGTTTAGTATTTACAATATACTAATATTGATTTATTACAGATTCAACCTGAATTCTGCCCATCCCTTTGTGTATTTAAATGGACATATTAAGGTCATATATATAAGAAATCACAGTGACTTAGAGTCAACATGGCTATGACAGCAATATTGGCATTAACAAGGGTTTAAGCATTCCATCATCAGATTTCCAATGGTATGGATGGCTGAAGAGTTGGAGGGTGGACAAAATTGAAGTCTTTTCATTAAAGTTTTAAGATTTGCTATATTAATATAAACTGAACACTGATTATATATGTGGGTGGGAGATGGTGATCTGGACCAAGAGATGAGTGCTGGCTCAGCATCAAATATATATATATATATATAAAATTAAGAGCATGCTAATAGCTCTAAACAAGCTTTTTTTTTTTTTATTTATGATAAATGCTACTACAAGAGAAGACATTCAAATCATTTTTATCTTGGATTGTCCCCATCCCCAGACCGGTTTCAACCTATGGGTCTCTTCAGTGAGGAGTTGGGACATTAGATTTAAAAAACCAACTCAAGCAAAGCATTTATCTAAAAGTTAATTGTTAGAAGAAGATCTGAAACTTTTAGACATCTACATGTCTTTAAAGTCAGCTCTCCAACTGAAAAAATCATATGGGCCTGAACTTAATTCAGATACTCCATATATTAGTAGGCTTAGCCATTTAATTTAGCCAAAGCCACAACAGCAAAATAAAAAAAAGCTTGTTTAGAGCTATTAGCATGTTCTTAATTTTACATATTTGTAAGTGCAAGCTATATATAAGTCATGTGACATCTGACTTGTTATTATTACTATTATTATTTTGCTGTTGTGGCTTTGGCTAAATTAAATGGCTAAGCCTACTAATATATGGAGTATCTGAGTTAAGTTCAGGCCCATATGATTTTTTCAGTTGGAGAGCTGACTTTAAAGACATGTAGATGTCTAAAAGTTTCAGATCTTCTTCTAACAATTAACTTTTAGATAAATGCTTTGCTTGAGTTGGTTTTTTTAAATCTAATGTCCCAACTCCTCACTGAAGAGACCCATAGGTCGAAACCAGTCTGGGGATGGGGACAATCCAAGATAAAAATGATTTGAATGTCTTCTCTTGTAGTAGCATTTATCATAAATAAAATAAAAAAATTAAAAAAAAAAAGCTTGTTTAGAGCTATTAGCATGCTCTTAATTTTACATATTTGTAAGTGCAAGTTATATATAAGTCATGTGACATCTGACTTGTTATTATATATATATATTAGAGATCATTTATCTTATTCACATGTATGTGGACATGTGTATTGGTTAGATAAAATGGAAAGAATAGCTGAAGGAAGTTTAAAAGTCAGTGTTAAAATCTCCTTTAATTAAATAGAAGAAGTTAAAATTTGGTAAAGTTTAGGTTGCTCCAAACACTGGCAAGACTCATGGAGTATCAATAAAAGTAAAACATTTCAATAAGTAACTATATTACTTTATATATCCAGTGTAATAATACTTAAGGCTAAATGGGTTTGTAAGTAACGATTAAAATCCAGTCAACACTTACGCAATCCCAATATCAATAACAATCAACAGTTTGAAATTGTTGATTGTTATTAATATTGGGATTGTCTGAGTGTTGACTGGCTTTTAATGATATATATATATATATTGTTAAAAGTAGGTTGCCTTGACAACAGTTTAAAATTGTTCATTGTTATTAATATTGGGATTGTCTGAGTGTTGACTGGCTTTTAATGATATATATATATATATTGTTAAAAGTAGGTTGCCTTGACAACAGTTTGAAATTGTTGATTGTTATTAATATTGGGATTGTCTAAGTGTTGACTGGCTTTTAATGATATATATATATATATTGTTAAAAGTAGGTTGCCTTGACAACAGTTTAAAATTGTTCATTGTTATTAATATTGGGATTGCCTAAGTGTTGACTGGCTTTTAATGATATGTATATTGTTAAAAGTAGGTTGCCTTGACAACAGTTTGAAATTGTTGATTGTTATTAATATTGGGATTGTCTAAGTGTTGACTGGCTTTTAATGATATATATATATTGTTAAAAGTAGGTTGCCTTGACAACAGTTTAAAATTGTTCATTGTTATTAATATTGGGATTGTCTGAATGTTGACTGGCTTTTAGTGATATATATCCATCATCTGTCTAGCATGATGATAACAATCGTAAAGTATTTTAGATCTTATATTTAATTAAAATGCAAATTTTGCAGAAAATAAGTATCAATAAAAGATATTTTTCACAGTAACAAGTTTTTTTTAAATATATGAAATCTTTAAACAATGAGTTTAAAGATTTTTCACTTCTGTTTTATTGCTTGTAAAATAAAAATTGTCACAGATAAAAATGTAAAATATCTGCACATATCTGATCATATTTTCCTTGTGTGTCTTAATACAGAGTCAGAATGATAGTCGTATGAACAGAATGTGGCTGAATTGATTTACAAACTATTATTTTTGATATTTGAAATCATGTGATTTCTCAAAGAATAAACGTTTTGATTATTGTTTTTGCAATACATTAAATTAATTTTGGTTTTATAAACATTATATGTAATTTACTATAATGTTAAAATTATGTTTTTCAAGCAATAAAAGTGAAATTGTCAAGCGTTGTTAGCCGAGAGGTCATCGCAGTCGCCTTGCAAGCAAGTAGTTGGTTGCAGACGGTTGTGGGTTCGTGTCCTGGCCGATTACATGACATATGAAAAAAATAATAATAATAAAAGCAAAATTGTTCGAAACATAAAATCTCAGTTATACTTCTTTGTATTTTAAAAAATAATAACCATTGCGTTGTTTTCGTCTATAACTGTTATTGGTTTCAATCTAGTATTGTTCTCCCATATAAAGTGATATTATTCTTCATTCTCTTCAAAAGTAATAGATTGAGGTATCATGTTTTTTTCAGAAATAAGACCTAACCAAAGAATAACCCCTAGTCTGATTTTTCATCATCCTTACAATATAAACCCTACTCCAAATATAAGTGCTCGTTAATAGATGGCTTTTGTTTTCCCGTTGAAATGTACGATTGAATTACAAATGGATGTATAAATAAACAATATTATTAACATTAATGTTTTAAAGAAGTAGTAATATTAATTATATGGTTCTTTTATATTTTCAGTCCACCATTTTCAACAAACATAATTATACCTATATAGACAAATAATTTATCTGTCACAAGTCAGTATACTGCACAATTTATAATTTGATTTATATATTTTTAGTTATTTTATTTTTAGGTACTTAATTTCTTAGATTTAGTTTTAGAATATCAGTATGGTAGCTTTTAAATCATCAAGATAAAAGAAAAATTACTTTGACTTATTAACCTTTGTTTTGTCTCCTGAAATATTTTATTAACGTAAAGGAAATGATGTTGAAAATAAAAGTTTAGCTAAAGTTAAATCAGGTTCTTTGTCTGCTAAAGAGAAGTTTTTAAAAAAGATTACCCCAGCAGGGCTATTATGAGTAATTTGGAAAGTGTTTATAATTTGCATATTTGATCATGAGTGGACTTGATTATGTCATATATGCATCTCCCCATGTTGTAATGAATATACTTAATGTGCATGTCTGAAATAAAATACACATCGATGGATTGCTCAAAACCCTTGTTGAATCTGATATTATATACACACATGTGGACATTATCTAATCCATCATATTATTGGACATTACATATCCATATGTGTTAATAGGAAAGGAATGGCTGAAATTCTACTAAGTTGTAATCTATTTCCCAAGCAATATGTAATTTAAAAATAGCATGTAATTTGCTTATACTGACTTCATTTTAGATATGTATGTCTACATGTGTATGGCTATAATCTCAAATCCAACAAGAGTTTGGATTGTTCCATCATCCCTTTTCAGTGAAATAAACAGTTACATATCTAGAAGGATGAGAAGATTGAATCTTGTCCATTAAAGTTTGAGAAATTGCTATCCTAATATAAACCCAGCATTGATTGTTTTTATATGTGGGGGATTAGGATCTGGTTCAACTGATGAGAGCTGGTTCTACACCAAATATGTATATTTAGGATCATGTATTTTTTTTTTTGCATGCATGTTGTCATGTGTATCAGTTGCTTGAGATAGAGTGGAGGATGAATAGGCTAAAAATCCTGAGTTCAAATCCATCTATTTACATATATAAAAACATTCAGTATACACAAATTATATACTGCCTTAGAAATATTACTATAATTATTGTCTACTATCAGAACATTTTATCCTCTATTTGAAGTAATAGTTTTTTATATATTCTATTTTCTTTGTGTGGTTTACAAAATTATATTTTGCATTATCTTTGGTAGATATTGATGTTCTTCTGTTCCAGATGTATTTGCCGAATATGGCATATATGATGTGAATCATTTATATCAATATAGAAACTCTCTTGACTTTTTTTATAGTAAACTTTTTTCTGCATCCTAAAGTTTCTGTTATCAATACTCGTTTTCCTAACAGATTTCAAATAGTTTTACCAAGTTTTTTAAGGAATCTAATAGAAAGCAATATGTTTACTCTGGTTCTAAACTACTTAATTCATTTATATATGAGTGTTCAATTGATTTGAATAATATTTGTCATATATCTTTTAAAAAGTATTTACCTCAATGGTTGTGCAATATATATATTTTTTATCTATTTATGTTTATATTTTTATATTTATTTTTTGAAGTGTTTTTCTTACCTTTTGCTACTTGTGACTTTACTCTATTTTTTTTTATTTATTTATTATTTTTTATATGTAAGCTCCTGGCACAAGATTTTACTTGTTTGGAGTTTTCAGATAATTGTAATATTCTTTGCATTTTTTCTCAGTGATGAAAGCTTTTATTCATCAAAAAGACAAAATACACAACAGTTAAAAAGGTTTACAAAGAGATAATTAATGGTAAAATGAAATTCAAGTACAATATGGTGGAGGAGAATGGAATACCTATGAAATGGGAAAAGAAATATGGAAAGGGTGTGTGGTCCAGGCAAATAAGAGTCTTTGGTTAGGAGCAATGTTGATAGGCTTGGTTGCCCTGATGGATTGATAGGAGGATCCATATGTGACATGAATTTTGGAGGAATGGCTATATGTCAAGTTTTTAGAGATTTCAGGGATCAATGAGGAGAATTCTGAGTAGATGCAGCAGGCAGATTTTTGTCTTTTGTAGGTGAATAGTTTTAGTTTTCTCTGCTGTACTTGGAATGACATTATGATTGGTCATATTGTTCTATTTGACTTGCTTTTTATCTTTGAGGATAAAATTTGGGTAATTTTGAAGGTTTTAGTTTATGTAGTTTAGGTCTCTGCACATTTTCCCCACTAGTGGCAATGGCCATCTTAAACCGTTTGAAAGAATGAAAAGTAATATGAAGAAAAACACTTTTGAAAAGGAAAAATTAAGTATATTGATGTGAAAGCAGGAAAAAAAACCATTGGTAATCTTGTTATTACTAATTTTAGTTGAGTAATGAGAAAATTGAGTGGAATTCTAGGCAGTTAGTTACCCCAGGGGGGGGGGGGGTCTGAGAAATAGGATCATTAAAAATGGCCTAAATAGCTGGGACTACACCAGCACATTTCAAAAACAAGTTTTGAGTGACAGGGAACTTGGAGTAGAAGAACTAATTAATATTCTAAGATGGAATAAAACCCTTTATGGTCGATGAAACAGTTGAACCACCCACCAAATAGGGGGGGGGTGAAGTAGGTAAATACTCATAAGCACAAGGTAGACATAGGAAAATTGTTTTAAAAATGCACTAAAACTAAGTTTAGTGAATGAAAGAGTAAATTAGCATCAAAATAAGCCTTTAAAGGGCCAAATAAATAAAAAAGGCACCTTTTACAGCTGCAAGACCAACTTTTCAGAGCCTTTCTGTGTGAGCTATGAGGGGGATGACTATTCAGTAAGAGCTCCACCTATGGACTTACTTCACAGAATAAAATGAATTGAATTATTATTATTATTATTATTATTATTATTATTATTATTATTATTATATCATCATCATCATCATCATTCTCTTCCTCATAATCATCATAATCATCATTATTATTATTAAAGGAATTTTGAAACAACAATTAATACAATTATTTATCCATTTACTACAATATCAGAAAATAATTAAATAAAAAATGATATATCTGCCAATGATTATACCTTCAATCTTATTTTGAATAAAAATGTATATCAATATGTAATAATTTTATGATCACATCCACATCTGAAATGTCTAAAGAGTATAAATTAAATCAAAATAGAGATGTAAATGAAAGCGATTAAAATCCATATAAATAAAATGTAATAAATGCTAATATAATAATAATACGTGGTTAATAATTAATTATAATCTAATAAATTAATATAATAATGTAATAAATTATGCAGGATTAACTAGTGGTTAAAAATATAGGCATTTGTAAAAAAAAAAAAAAAAACGTAGTTATTGAACTGAAATTTATAATTAAATATACTATGACATAATGAACTTTATCTGATTAGATTTTTTTTTGAAAAAAAAAGAGGAATAGAAAAATATTTTTTTGAAAAAAGTGCAGTTTATGTTTGTACTGCAGTTTGGAGTTTATTCGTCTTTGCAAAACTTTACTAAAAGAAATAAAATAATGGTTTAATGGGTTTTCTCAACTTCTGAGTGCGCCTTGTTTAGAAACAAAGTAACGCTTCAACAATTATCTGTAGAGAATAGATCGGTAAGAAACATTATAGATTTTTAGAATAATTAAACCAGTAAAAGTCAAAAAAAAAAATCAATGGTAATAGCGACGTTGATATTATAATAATGGTTAAATTAAAAGTAGCGTCTGTGGTAATCATATATACAAAACATAGATTATACAGCATGAAGTCTATTTTATTTACATAATAGACACTCATATACATCATGTAATAGAGCATCCCCATGTTGTGGATAAGGTAATGCCTTCCGATTGAAGATTAGCTGCGAATAAGCAAAGTACTTTACATAAGCCGTCGCTAACAATGGGACAACATTCCTTATCTGGAAATTGTGGAAACAGTGGCATATTTACTTCTATAAAATAGCACAATTCCTAAGATGGTGGATGTTTAATGGAGAATGTTGACCACCATTAAATAATCAACACCCTGCTGGTTGGTGGGTTAGTACTAGCATTTTTTCCAAGTTAGTGGAAATTCACTATAGGTGACAATGTTGAAGAGAACGAGATAGACAGATGTTCATTTTATAAAATTCAACTACTTCATTAAGCCTGTTATGGTGGTTATTTCTGGGCAAAAAAAGGCAATAGAGAAAAACTTTATAATTTCATTGTTTTTATTATATGTCTGCAGGAATCATTACATTTGGTGTTGAGACTTTAGCTAAGGATTGCTTTGGTGACTTGCTGACAGGAGTAGATATAAGTCTGTGAAGTCCTCATAAAGTTTATTCATTGAGAGGAGAGATTGAAAATTGGCAAGTGGAATGGTATTGAAATGTTATAAGAATAGCTTTCACAAAGGAGGCATTTATTAAGACAAAGAAAATATTCTGTTAACCTTAGAAATGAGAATTAAGAAAAAGATTAATTAAATGCTATGTGTAAAGTATACTATTATATGGTTGTGAAACATGAAAACAGTAATAAAATTAGGAACATATTGGAAGGCTTTGAGATGAGGAGATGGAGAAGAATAGAAAAAATCAGTTGGATAAATAAAGTAACAAATGAAGAACTTTTGACAAAAGTAAAGGAAAAAAGAAGATTGATTGAGGAAATCAGAAAGAGAAACTGGATTGAACATATATTATGAAAAAAGTATTGTTTAATGAAAGTTGTTTTGGAGGAAATCGTGAATGGAAGCAAGGAGAAAAGATGGAATAGATTGACATTGTTGTGTGATACAAGAGATGGTAAGAGATATGTGGTATTGAAAAGCTGTGCAATGAATGGAAGCAAGAAGAAAAGATGGAATAGATTGACATTTTGGATGATATAAGAGATGGTAAGAGATATGTGGAATTGAAAAGCTGTGCAATGAATTGAAGCAAGAAGAAAAGATGGAATAGATTGACATTGTTGGATGATATAAGAGATGGGAAGAGATATGTGGAATTGAAAAGCTGTGCACTGAAGAGAATGGTATGGGAAATAAATCAATTGATGATATGACAATTCCTTGAACCTATCCTGGAACAGAATACTATTGATGATGCAATTATATTCTATATTCTCTCTATATTTTGTCTACCTTTCAATGTAAATGGCTCATTAAATGTTGTGATGTAGCTTTTATATTAAAATGCTAAAATAAAATTGAGATTAAAAGATGTCAATCAATGCATAACTAACACATGCTAATCTTATTATTTGTAGTACTCTATTGTCTTCTTACATATTGTCTTCTTACACAAATTATATTTGGACATAAATATTATTGATTGTTATTGATATTGCTTATGTGATGACTGTTCTTCTGTTTATGTAATATATCTATTATATATATCACTCTCTTTCTCTCTTTATATTTTTATAACTATAATACTTCCTATGATTCTACATAGATTGGAAAAATTGATGTGGTAGGAATACTGATGCTTTTGAACTATAGTGCTAAAAAATTAAGATTATCATAAATGAAAAAAAGAAATGGTAAACTTAATCATGATGAGACCATGTTGCATGTTTTCTGTCATTGTACCTCATTTCAATGTTATAGAGACATTATAGCCTCCATCTATGTAAGCCAGAAGCCTACTCTCACTACCCTGATTAGTAGTATTGGCAATGGTGTGTTTCCATGTATTAGGATTTCCACTTTCTTACTCTTTGCATATTGGTCAATTAGATGTATGCTTATGGTTAATCCTACCATTGATAATCTCCATCAATTATTCTTACCAAAGCTTCAGACCTTCCATGATAGAGACAAAAAAAAGCTTCTTTATTCATTTTTAAGATTACATGGGACCTTCTTTACATTGCATATTTTTGTTTATGGTGCTTGGGCTACACATTTAGTTGTTCCTGACTACAAGACTAGTTGTGTGATCCTCATCCTGGCTTTGTCATTAACTGTATTGTTTTCACCATTGTACTAATGTAATCATTTATCTAAGTAATAAAGTACTTATGAAAAGAAGAAAAAACTAAATCTTGAAGACAAATAAACACGCTAAAATAATCTTATTTCTATTATAACATGGAAGAGTCTAATTTATTATGAGAGTTTACAATTCTTGTAAAGACTGATGGTGTAGAATTAGAGTCATAGACAACTGATTTGATAAATTCCATCATTATGCTCATAAACAGGTGCTTAAATAGTCTTAAAACAAACTGATGGTAATCACTCTGGATTAATAAACATAAGCTTGTCTTATACTTTCTTAAATATGATCTTTGAGAAATTATCTTAAGAATCTGTTATTTTCAATTAAGTCTAAGTAAACAAATAAGTTGAAAGCTGATTATGTCCATTAATATTTATTATGTTGAGATTACTTTGTTAAATGTTTCTAATGCTATTCTAAACTTCCACGCTTTTTGAAGTAATTTGCAGTTATGCAGTCTCATTTCATAATTTATTTTTTTTAATTTTAGACTTATAAATTGACCCAAATGTTCATCTCAGGTAATTATTGACCCTAGAGTAGACATGATAAACCTATGATCTGAAAATTACTCATGACTATGATATACTTAAATCATGATTATACCAGTTATGAATATACTTTTCCTAAGGATCATTTCAAAGTTTCTCCTAATATCATGAAATATTACAAACTAATTAAAAACATTTTTGGAACTCTTGTTTTACTACTATATGCAGTTTGGAACATTTTCAATATTTTAGTAGTATCTTTTGCCAATTTAAAGCAAAATTTAATATTAGCATTGTATTTATATATTGAATTATTTCCATCATCTAGTATTAAATATTGAATGTCTTTAGAAAAATTTAACAAATTTTGCAATTAGATTCAACTGTTAGTTATAGCAACAGAGGTTAGTATATGCACAATGTTTTGGGTGGCATTATTCTCCTCTCTTGTTTAGGTGTTTCTGACTTAAACAATGACAGTACTAGCATGGGAATCCAACCTGGACCCTTAGATTCTGGAATATTGAATTTTAAGATAATGCTTTGGCAGGATAGTTCAGTTGGTTAGAGCATTACTTTAAAATTCAATATTCAAGAATCTAAGCATCCATAGTTAATTACCATGCTAATACAGTCACTGGTCAGGCCAGCAATGCCTGAAAAAGAGAGGAGAATATTACCCCTCAAAACATTGTGCATATACTAACCAGAAAGCTATTACTAATAGGTGAATGTAATTGGAAAATTTAAGTAAAGTTAATTTTTTCTAAAGACTCTCAATACTTAATATTAGATTGATGGAAATAATCCAATCTATAAATAGGACTAAAGTTCCATCATCACAAACCTTCAAGAAAATATTAATATTAGCATGTCTTTCCATCATGGGATAAGGTAAAAAACATGCTGTCACATTGCATGTCATGACCCATGATTCAGATTACTGGCATCTTAATCACATTCCATATGTATATTATTATTCCTGGCAGAGAGTATTTTTTTCCAGCTGTTTTCTGTTCTGATTAGTGCATTTCTGGTGCTGATAACTGTAATCAGATAAATAATGAAGTTTAAATAAAATTACTTGCACCTTAAGTTATTTTGTGGTGAATAACTAAACTATATTTTTGCATAACTCATCTTTTGATTCAGGGATGGAACTTCAGGTAGCTTGAAGAGAACCAATCACTTATCAATCCTTCATCAAGACACTGTATCATTTGAAATAAATACAATTTTTGGAATATTTTTAATAAATACGGCCTAGTGAATAATAAGCATTTATCTCATGGTGTCTTGTTTGAAAAATATTTATTAAATTACGAATACCTGATCTTTTGTGTGATGATTTACTCCCCCCCTCTCTTTAACTGTTTTAGCTTTAAAATATTTAATAAATAAATTTTAAAAAATGTTCAACATACAATGTTCTAATAGCGTCCTTTTTTAAAAAAAAATAATTAATTACTTTTTGACCAGTGATGACATATGGGAGAACTAAAGATTGATATATTAAAAATCGACTAAATAATGTCACACGATATTTCTTATCAGAAGTAAACATTTTATTATATTTTATTAACACGTAAAATTAATTGGATTCTTTTTATCTATTATTATATTACCATATTGGATGCAGAAAGAAGTTTGATGTTATATAAATGAAATCTTCTGTTTCCTCTTTGAGAACTTAAAGAAATTGAGCAGGGCAAATTCCTAGTGTCCACTCCATAAGTTCTTTTTGCAGATACTCCTACTTTATGATCATTCATATAATGTGTGAACATGGATGGGCTATTTATCAACATGCATCAGCCAGAATGGTGATTTTAATGGATATTTATCACTGAGTTTAAGTTCAATAAACATCATGGCCTTTTTTGTCAATTGACCAATTTTTTTTTTTGTGAAATATCATTCGAGATTTATTAAAGGCAGGATAAATGTATGTTTGAACAATGTATTAATCTGTAATAGAAATTTAGAGTCTTGACAGAAAAAAATTATGTTATAGATCTTAAGCCCAGGTGAATATAAAGTCACAAACCAAAGCATCAGCTGGGGTTGAAGGTGGAGGCAGCTAAGATCACTTTCAAATGAAGGAAAATCAGATAAATTGGGGAAATAAACTGTCTAAGATTAAATGAGATGCTATTGAACTTTGTGAAGTTAGAAGAAAAGGTAAAGAGATAATTAATTTTAAGAATGGGCATGTACTACAAAGGCACAAATATTGACAGCACAAAAGGAATGGGGTGAAAGAACAATGTTGTAGAGATTGATTCTAGTGGGAATATTAAATAGTCAACTTACTGAAAAATACAACTACAGATAATTCAAGTTCACTAAGTTATCATCAGAATGTAATAATATTTTTAAATTAACAAGGTGACTTTAATGACTGAAATATGACATTCCAAGTACCTTTGATATGGTAATAGAAATGAAGTAAAATACAGACATTTTGGACAAATGAAAAAACTATCTATTAATGAATTTTCTCTTTTTTTTAGAAAAATGCTAAATGGATATGAAGGCAACAATATTAAGATACATCAGAATTGGATTATATTTTGAATAAGGAAAATATGTATATCAAGATTGCAATACTCTTAATAGATTTAACACAGGAAGTGATCATTGATTAGTGAGAATGTAAAACTAGAGAGATAATACTATTAAGAAAGTGAGTATTCATAATTGTTATTCCTAATCCTCAGAAACACTATAATGAATGTAAATTTAGAATTTGAAAATCAATTTAACTTTTTCAAAATGCGGCAAACTTTTTACACATTTCAGCATTTTCTGACATTTTTCTTTGCATCGCACATCAACATAAAATATATGATAAAATGTTTATTCCTTATCAGAAAATAATAAATTTGACTTCATTTGATAGATATTTTTGTTTACTACTGAAATAAATTTTAAATGTTCACATTTTGTTTCTGTAAATATTAAAAAAATGAGATCGCAATCAAAACAAAGGTGTTACACATCATCATTTCTAGAAATAATATTTTCAGTTTATAAAATCAATGAAATATTTCTTATTTCTGATTACTTTTAAAAATGTGAATGAATATTTATTTATTTCTCTTATATCTAATGAATTATGCTTTAAAAATTTAAAATTTTTGAATATTTATTGCAAAATTGTGATATTTTCTTTACATATTTTCTTTACTCGTAAATATAAAGTAGCTTGTTTACATCAAAGTTAGTCTTCTAATTTCATTCAGGCCATATTTATGTTTGCTGCTAATATAATGTTATATTTTTGAAAATAAAATATTTCAAGTCAAAATAAGTTATTAATAATTTATATTTCTTGATATCTAATAAATATAGTGTAAATTATTTCTAAAAATATATCTAAAACCATAATAAATTCGCAAATAAACATGTTTTTGCATCATTGGAAACTTGAATGTTGCAAAATGCCAAATGTTTTACAGCTTTGGCAACAGACAATGTCAGGGTAGGGTTTATGTCTATTGTTAGAGCAAGAATTTTGAATTTCATGCAATGAATATTATTTACGTAATCAATGTGCGTTTAAATAAATTTATAATTATAATAAATTACATGCATTTTAACATATAATACTTATGAAAAAATTCACTAGAGGGAAAATGGGTCAAAACACAAAATAATTCGCTAGAAAGGTCCAAAATAATTTGCTAGAAAGGTCCAGAAAATGTTTAAGATTTGAGTGAAATTAACAAGAAACTAAGAAATACTCTATTAAGAACTGTAACAAAGATATTTGGTTACAAAAACAACAATTTATCCATAAGTTTTTTTTACTAATGTCAGTCAATATGTAATGAAAATAAGAAATATATTATTTAAAAAAAAAAAGATCCCTTATAAAAAAATTGAATATCTAGAGTTTTGTAAAATGATACAAAAAGGAGTAATATGATATAAGAAAATATAATTTTGAATTGATTAGAAAAGCTATAGAGGAGAATATAAGTCTCAAAAATGTATAACAACATTTTGGTATTTATAAAATTGTTTCTGCAATAGGATAAAAAGATGAATCTGTTATTAAAGAAAGATATGGCATCATGAAATGTGTGAAAGAGTAGTTCTAAAAGAAAATAAATAATAGTGAAGAACAACAAAACAAAGTATCTTCTACATTTATTACATAAAGAAATTAGATGTACAATTAAATCTATGAGAAAAGAAAAAGCACTTGGAAATATGGAATTATAACTGATATTTTAAAAGAAGTAGATGAAAGAAATAGAGAAAATATTGATAAACTTATACACCAATTGTCTAAAACATAAAGATGTACCAAATGATTGGAAGAAGACATCAGTTATATTGATATTTAAAAATTGTGATAAAGGTGATATTAGAAACTATAGACTTATCAGCCTTTTATTAATTTTATACAAAATCTTTATCAAGACAATTAAAACTTATCTGCAGCAAATTTTGGATTTTAATTAATTAATAGAACATGCTGGATTTGAAAGTGGATTTAGCACAGTGGATCACATCCAGGTATTCAAACAAGTTATAGAATGGATCAATGAATATGATTTGTCATTATGCTTTGGATTTGTAGAACCTTTGATTCTGTAAGCATTTCTTCAGTGATTAAAACATTGGATCATCAAGATATAAACCCAGGACATTGTCATATTCTGAAAAATATTGATCATAATGTAATAGCAATGATTAGATGATATGGTGATACTAAGATTAGTATTGAAAAAGTATACTCTGTGAACTTCTATAACTCAGAACAGTTTTACAAGATATGTTTTACAGATTAAAATGGGAATGAAGACTAATTAAGTCAACTACATTTTGCAAATAAATATAATTGTTTTTGCAAATACTGTTTTATACTTTCAGGAAATGTTGCAAGAGTTATCAGATAATCATAAGAAAGTATGACTAAAGATAAATCTTAAGGTCATATCCATTGTATTTTCTCAAAAGGAAATAAAAGTTAATAATCATGAATTACAAAAAGTTATCAACCACAAATACCTTGGTGAGATTATTAATGCAGATATAAACATAATTGATGAAATTAATCATAGAATTCAATTTGGATGAAGATTATTAAATAAGTATATTTTATCAGTTTTTACTTATGTATCTGAGAACTTTGACACCTAACAGAAGACTATACAAAGACTTTAGACCATTCAATAAAATATGGAGAGATGAATACTAGGAATAGCAAGAGACTGAATCACTGTCATTACAGAAACAATTAAGAGACTGAAATACAGCTGGTCTGTTTTCGAGAAAAGATGTTAATAGTCGAGCAGGTGAAGCATTCAAATAAATCCCAAGAGATTGTGAAAGACCGAGAATTGGACTGCATGTGAGATGGATGAATGGAATAAGCAAGTAAGGATTGGAGTAAATGAATTGAACTTGTAGAGATCTTAATCCTGAAGTGCATCGATAATAATTATAAATGATGATGATGATGATGATGATGATGATGATGATGATATTACCGGATTATTTTCGTAGACTCTAAATTGGTTGTTTTCTTCTGCTTATTTAGAAAATAATAATTTATCGCTACGTCTTTTAATCACATTTCCGTTTAATAAATTTTACTCTTAATAGATTTTTGTAGTTATTTTTTCTCCCAAGAATATAGTTTTGATTTCTTTTTTTAATGTTATTTTAAATATAAAAAAAAATTGTTAAAAAGTTCTTTGCTCGGGGAAATATAGCTTAAATTTCAAATGTTAATATCTTTTGCTTGTCAGAAGTCTGTAAGAGAGTCCATAAAAGAACAATTTCATCGTTTCTTTATTTTTATCAGTATCGTATTAATATCTTTTTTGTGTTTTTATATCCATAGTCTTTCATTACCCTCCTTCTATATCTAATGAAACTATTCCTTTTAGCAATCGCAGTTATAGAATTAAATGTAAAAAAAAAATGTTTTATTAGTAAAACACAGGATGATATAAAATTACTGGACAAAGGTTTTACATTTCTTCTTTTTTAAAAAAGATTACACTTAAAACATTATCCATTTTAAACGATGTCTTTTAAATAAACTTTATACAGTTAAGAACACATATACATACATATGTAATATAGGGGATTTGAACATAGGCTTTCAAATTTGCTTCAGCTATCCACTCTAAGTCATATAACTGATACACGTGACCACACACATGTGATAAAGCTAAATGATCTCCAACATACGTACAACATACGTATTTCGAGCTAAACCAGCACTCAACAGTTGGTCTAGATCATCATTTCGCATATATATATATATATATAATCAGTACTCAGTTTATATTAAGATAGCAAATCTTCATACTTTAATGGACTGACTTCAATCTACTCCAAACCCCAACTCTTCAGCCATCCATACTATTGAAAATCTGGTGATGGAATGCCCAAATCCCATGCTGATGCCAGTATTATTGTTTGGCCCATGTTGACCTCAAGTCATACTGATTCTTCATGTATAGGACCTTATCCATTTAGATGGGCACGATGTAGGCTTAATATGTCAAATTTGAAATATAGGCATTCTTTATATTCCTGGAACTTTATTGTAAATACAGGGTGCTTAAAAGTCTGTGTTTAAATCCCCTATATTTACAATTAAGTTCCAGGTATATGAAGAATTCCTGTATTTCATATTTAAAAATAAAACATTTGTGTAGCAAATAAATATGTAATAATATATAATTTTTGATTTCTAATAATTATTACACAATGATGATACAAAAATAATCATAAACGTCTTAAAAAATCAAGTTTTTAGATCATCCTAATATTTTCTCAATGTAATCATGCAACGTTTGAGATCACCAACCACATAATAAGTACCGATCAATGTGTACTTTTGAAGACCTGCGTATTTGATTATCATGACATCTTTTGATTTTTTTTTTGATATTAAAATAATAGTAGAAATATATATGTAAATTTTAAAGCTATAAAAAAAAAAAAAAAGCTTCTCAAAATTTCTCATCAGAGGGAAAAAATTGCAAATACAATTTCCTGACTTGTGGCCTGAGAAAGTTTAATAACTAAAGGCAGAATTTAAACAACTGAAATGACAGTTTGAACTTGAAGCCAGAATATCTTTGGATTTTTTTATTTGAAAATGAGGCTTTATGAAAGTTGAAGATTTTCTTTTTAGTTTTATCCTATAGCTAAGCTTAATTAGTCATCTATTTGTGAGTCACTAAATGATTAAATGGGTTAGCTATGGATGAACTATGTAAGAAAAAAAATTTAAGTTTTTTTGAAATCTAAAAAAAAAGATTAAATTTTATTTAGAATCAATTCCAAAATGGCCGAATTATCTACTGTACAATAACGTTTATATTTTTAACTATCTTCATACTTATCTGTCTATCTACCTATCTATTTAAAAGTATCTACCTGCCTATCTTGCTATATATTTACCTATTGAACTACATACTTGCCTATCTACTTAATTATCTACCTATCTGTATATTCATCTATTTACATATTTGCCTATCTATCTATCTACTTGCCTCACCTTACTTACGAATCTATCTTTTTAACTATCAATGTTTATGATTTCTTAATATTTTTTAGCAGTACATTTAATTTAATTACCAAAACAGGATATATTAAATAAAATTTTAAATTTGAATTTGCTCATTATTAGTTAATATTTTTGCACATATATATATATATATTGATGAACAAATAAATATATGAACTTCTATTTATAAATTTTTATTAACACTCACATGTATAAGCTCATATCTACTGCATTAGAAGCATTCATTGAATTGTAGTAAATATTTAAATAATTAATTCAAAATAGATTTTTAAAAAATTATAAAGATTCATTGTTTTGTTGCTTGTTGTTATGGTTACAATGAGTTTGCAAACAGAAATAAAAATGCATATAACCTATCTGATTTTGTTGAAATAATGTGATATTTAGATATAAATATTTAGTTTATCATTAAAATTTTCACATTTTTATTCTGCAAAATATATATATACTGATATATTTCATGGTATGATTTCCATGTGTATGACTAATATTCTAATCAGGCTATACTAGTTTATAAATTAACATCTAGCTAATGATAGCTAAAGAGTAAAATAAAGAGAAAAAATTGCTCAAACTCTACCATCAAAAATTGGAAAAGTGCTATCTTTTTTTTCACTAATTTGTTATGGGTGTCTGCAGGAAAGGTTTTAGCCCTAAAACGGACAATTTTGGGGATGTTTTATCTATTAACTATATAAATATGTTGTATTAAAACCCTTTGAAATCTCCTATATTATATAAAATTCCAGTTGTGTAGCATAAACTTATATATAAATATATTTATTATTTTGCATAAAAATATGAAGAAAGGCTGAGTTCAAATACATGGCACTATAACACAGAGTGGATTGATTGATGAAGCCAGAAACTGTGTATAAAATATGCTATATTAATGAAATCCAGGTGTAGCATAAACTTTATATAAATATATTTTTTTTTTTAAAAAAATATGAAAGAAGGGGAAACAAAAAAAAGGGGGGGGGGGGGGGAAGAAAAAAATCAAACAATCTATATTACTTGCCTAAAATTGACACAAATCAATTGTGGGTCATAACTTCAGCAAGTCCGAGCTGTTGCAATAATTCATCCATAAATTCAAACTTGGTCACACATGATATACTATTCATATTTATAATCATGCCAAAAAATGCATCAGCTCATGCGGTGACAGATTACCCCAATCCCCAACTTTTTCCATTCTACAGCATATTTATTTGAAAATATTATAATTTATTATTCTATAGCATATTTATTTGTTATAAAAAAAAATATATAAAAAAAAGTAATTACATACCCTTGAACGTTATCCAAAAACGTAACTTGAGAAGAGGGCCCAGAATTGCGGACAACTTCAATGGAAAATCAGAATAAAATCTTCAGTAATTGATCCAACCATTGTGGAATAACTTTTTTACGATATGTAAACTGATAAAAATATATATATATTTTAGGTACCCTTCACTAAAAATATTCATAAAAAATCTAAAAATTGTTGTACAGAAAAAAATCTTACATTTTTATGTAGAAAACAAAATAACGCAAATAATGACGTAAGGCCCGTATGTGTGACGTTTACCGTTTACGCGTAAACCCAGCTCAAAATCGAAATTTCTAGAAAGTCATACAAAAGTCATATCGGGGGTCAAAGGGTCTTTTATGTGAAAAGATGAATGTTAGAAATAACAATAAAAAGTCAAACTGAAACACTTTGGTGTCAAAACAATAAGATATCAATGACATCATTGAAGGAGTTAGATTGCTAGAAAAGGCAATAATAAATTGATAGATGATGTCTTCAACTGGTTCCTAAAAGATTGTAAAGGATGCAGAAAGGGATAATATTTGACTTATATAGATACAGAAATAAAGTTTGCTGATGTGATAAAGGATAAGTTAGGCTATATATAAGAAAAACTGGGTTAAATGGTATATTTATTCTGAAATATTAATGCTTGAAAATAATAATATTAAAAAGATGAAAAAAAAAAGAGAAAGAAGAAAAAGAGGAGGAGAAAGAAGAAGACAATGGTGATGGTATTGGATTGAAGGTGTTCAGGATGATGAAGATATATTTATAATCCACAATATTATTTCAGATTTAATCATGACAAATATTAAAAGATGTAACTGTATTGACATTTCAGCATAATAAAATTAGCCTTCAACAAACTAAAGATATGTGGTCACAGCAAGCTATAAAACATTGTAAATGACTTTAAATTAGGGATCATTTACATTAACTTTTTATATCTTTGCATTAATCATATATATTATATTTAATGTTTTCATGGTTATACAATGTAAATAAAGTATTTTTGAGGGTTACTCATTAATTTTCATCAAATGAAGTTCCCCTTTTGGAATAAGGTTTTAATTATCTATATAATACTAAATTGTCCATTCACTTTACTACTGTGACACAATACTTTATTTACCACCCATTTTTTTTACAGTTTACAGTTTTGATTGCTCCAGCAATCTTCTTCAGAACTTTATATCTTCTAGCCTCAACTCTAAATTCAAATTTTAAATTGAGGCTAGGAGATATAAAGTTCTGAAGAAGATTGCTGGGGTAATCAAAACTGTAAACTGTAAAAAAGCATGGTAAATAGAGCATTGTATCACAGTAGTAAAGTTGGACAATTTAGTATTATGTGGTATACATTTGCAATGCAATAAGAAAGAGTAGTTTTAATTATCAACTGGTTTCTAAACATATTCCAGTTGATTAGGTATGTGTTGGGTCACTCATGAGGAATGGGAAAAATAATCTCAAATGTTTTATAACAATTTATATTCTCTATTTAATTTACTTGTGTTGTAATCATGTGTAATTTTAATCAGAGGTGAATTACACATTATACACATGTACTACAATGTTTTAATACCTCAACAGTGATTTGTTTAATATAAAAAAATACTCTCAAACCAAAGAAAAGGATAAAGACTTTGAAAAGATAAGAGTGGTCATCTTAAAACAACATTACAGTGCATGTATATAGGATATAATGTTCTTTTGATTAAAACAACTGATATTGTGTAATTGCATATAATGGTTGTAGTTAGACTTAACCTGTGATGTACATTTTACCATGTTTTTGATCATATTCCTGCTATTAATATTAACAGTAATGAACAGTTATAAAACTAAATTTTCAAGTTTTTATGCATATTTTATAGCTTAACATTTTAATATTGAATAACAACTTTAAAAAAAAAAGATCGTTATTAAAAAAAGACATGTTGCTATTTTTTTAATTAAACGTACTAATAAAATTTGATAACAACATTACAATTATTTTTTACACTAGCAAATATATTTAAAACAAGTTTTAAACATTTTATAATTAATTATTTTGAAATGAATAAAACACAATTAAAAGAAATGTTTCAAAAAGTTGTAAAGTACATTAATTAAAGTAAACATGTTTTTTTTTCCCTTTCGAAATAATAATATATATAAAAAAATATGTTTTATTATTCAGAAAAAAAAAATTCATTTTTTTACAATTAAAAAATGACAATATTAAATTTGTACAATATAAAATATAATAAAAATGTATATAGACTTTTATTTTGAGATTTAATATATATATATGTTAGTACAATTTTCTAAAAGGTAATGAATCTTAATCCTCTGGGTATTGTGATTGAATTGAGAGATACAAAATTTCTTGAACATTATTACATGTACCAGTAGGTTCAAAGCATGATTGGATTTGCATTTATTTATGACTAATCTTAAATCATGCTGTTTAAGCCACTCATGTGGTTATAACAGACATCTCAGAAGGAAGGATGATATTCAATAATAAATTTCATCTGAGAGATACTGTGAACTCCAGAGACAGTGTTTGTGTATAGTAACTTAAAATAATCAACGACAATAAACCAACCAACACTAAATAGTCAAAGCAAGCCCACTTTGGGCCTAAACAATCGGCAACTTGTTAGAAGATTTAAATTCTGGAAGCTTGAGCCAAAATATTTTGATTTTCTAATAAAGGTTAACTTGGAGTCATTACCAACACACTATTTTTATAAATATAGAAGAAATTGTATTAACACAGATGCTTGTGCCCCAATGTAAAAAAGAGTTTGAAAATCAAGAGCATATATTCAATGATTGTAAGTTGTGATAATATATGCACTGCTCTTCCCAACCCATTTAACAATTCTCTATTTAATATTGCATATCTTTTTAAAACCTGCACAATAGGAATTTTTGCTAGGATTAGAACTAGTACATTCATCTTGTATGGATTAGGGTATACTAGATGCATTTTTATATATAATAATAATCCTAGAAGATATCCTGATACATTTTGGATTAAACTGTAGATTATTAGGTAAAGAGACAGAATGCTTGCTCCCTGTAACATTTTTCACAATACCTGTCCTCTAATACGTCAACAACTAAGACAGTGCTAAGGTGATATAATCTAATTATAACAAAATCCATATCATTTATATATGTATATAATCTTAAGTGCCTTTGGAAAAAAAAGTAGATACTAAAAAATTATATAACATTATGTAACTTGTATTAACTTATATTTTCTTTTAATACATATATAATCAAAGTTAATTTTAATCTGTTATACACTTCCTAATCAGTTATATGTAACCATATTGATGTAAACTTGTGATGTAACCTACAATCTTTGTAAATATGTAACTATTTTGAAATTCAATAAAGTTCCTTTGAAACATAAAATAATCAAAGACACCATGTATTTATTATTTCATTTGGTTTACTTTTTTTCACATTTCTAATAATAAATATCTCTTAGATATATGTGACCTCCACTGTAATTCTTTTGATTGTGACTTTCAAAGGGTTAACCTGACAACTGTTTTCTCTGGCTATAATCATAATCAGCTTTAACTCACTCTAAAACCAGAAATTTTTACATTATTGTAGTGAATTTATGCACATTTTAAAGCTAAAAAGTACTATAAAATGCTGCATTTTCTAGAATTATTTTATACGTAAAAAATCAATAATATTTAAATGAGAAGCTAGAGCAATAGGAGAAAACAAACTTTTCAAGGTGTGATTGATTGTATCTAATTTTGAAGAAAAGGAGTGCTTGTCAGCAATTTTAACAGCTCCAATTTCTTTGGTTTGATTTTCAAAATGAAAATAAATGTTTTAAGTATTTTTTAAGTATTTTTTTTTTACATATAAATTAATTTGATAAAATATGTTGAAAATATAGTTATTATAAAAGAATAGTTAAGATTTTAGTAAAAATTATTTACATTTACACAAACATATAATCAATGATGTACGTAGCATTGTTATAAACATTATTTTTATGTTCTCCACTATAGAATATTTTTATAATTATAAACAGAAATTTATTTTGGGAAAAACTTTCATTCACTTTCGTAATTTGACAAATTATTAATTTGCTTTTTAAAAATGAAAATAAAATGAATATAATATTAAAAGATGAATATATTTTACTGCTGATTTTGTAATTAACCAATCAAAAGCTTAGAATTTTAACTCACTGGACCAATAAGAATTTTTGATGGCTCAAAGATTTAAAAACATTCCCTGATTTAATAAAATATTGGCTTTTGTTTTGGTGAGAGATAAAGAAAAAAGAAAAAAAGAACTCTAATTAATTAAAACAAAATTTAGCAAAAATGTTGAGACCTTTATTGATTTATCTCTTTTATTATTATCTTTTAAAAGTTGAAATAACTTTTTATTAAATCTTTCCATAACTGATGGGAGTGGAAATTTATTTATCCCATTACTTTTATTTAAAATTAAAATCAAAAACTGGAATATATATATATTGTAATGGGCACATACGTACGTTACATTGTTTTTTTATTAGTAAACATGAAAAGAATAAAAGTTCACAAATAAAACTTCCTTTTTAAGAATTAAAAAATTGAAAATTAATTCTATCTTAAACTCATATATATAAATCGCACAGATGAAAAAAAATTACTAAATGAAAACTTTATTAAAGAAAAAGTATTTTAAAACTAAATTTTCAGTGAAGATTTAAAGATAAAAATACATCTTTAAGTTTGAAAACAAATTAATTAATGTTATTGAAAAAGGGAAATGATTATTTTAATTAGTCCAAGTGAACAAGCTCTTGGGCATTTAAATGTATAAACAACGGTCGATAGGAAAACAATAGAAACTTTTAGCAAATGAAAAAATCCATCAGGAAATCGGACCTCAACGAAAAGGTTTTCACCATCATGACGTAACGTTGAGTTAATCCACAAAATTATTATAAAAGGAAAGGTTTGAAAATAAATTAATTAATTAGTTATTATGAGAGTACAGATATGTGTTAGTGCAGAGTCGAAGGAGAAGGGATTGAAAAGACGCACTCTTCAATCCCTTCAGTTCTTCTAAAAAAGAAAGAAATGACATCATTTTCTACATTAGGAATACAGCTCAAATAAAGACCTCTGGATAAATAAAAACAATGGCTAACTGGATACCAATATCTTCAGTACAGCGTGGAAATTCCTGTTCAAAATTACCAACAATGGCAAGCAACTGTAAAGGATAAAGCTGGATGTTTTAAAAATCATAAGAACTTTATATTCATTTGAAAACAATAAGAACTCTAAATTCTAAACCTTTTAGTAAATAATACAAATAGAATCTTATCTGACCAATGTAAATTAATGTTAATAATGTTATTTGATGTATTTTTTTTTTATTTAAAATCATTTCCATTTATTTTTTTTTGTTCTTTTAAGTTTTTAATATGATTTTTGTTTTTCGTTAGACTAAATTACATAAATGTTAAACTTAAGTCGGGCGTGAATGGCTATATAGATTTGTAAAGTTATATTAGGGGAGGGTAAATCTTAGGTTATTTGTTTCATAGTTGGATTAGGTCAATGGATTAGATATATTGATGTAGTTAGTAGATGTAGTATGAGTTCCACTACAGGTAGGATTGCATCTATATGCCACACACCTTCTGTTTGCCTATGGATGGGTTCTGTAAGTCGGCAAAGAACTGCAATCCATTCCTATGGAGTTTTTTGTTCCACTCGTCAATAAATGTAGCATTCCTGTTGGTGGAGAAATGATGTCTTCTCTAACTCTACTTACTGTTCAGATGTACATTCCTGACAGTATAGTATTTTGTATTGTTATATTTTCATGCTACATTAAATACATAAATGTATCAGATGGATTGATGCCAGTTTGACTGCAAACTTTTTGCCTAAGGTTAAATCAAGGAAGAATATTTTCTTTTCAAATGCAGATCTATGTAGTTTATTCATACTCGACACCCTAAATAAAAATGCATTAAATTTAAGTTGGGTATAGACGTTTGCATGAGTTCGTTACCGGTTGATTATGTTTTTGGTTTTCATATTTGATCAAAATATATAGACATTCAGTAAATACTGATACTTTACGGTGAGTATCTAAGATGTATTTATGTCGGATGTCTTTTAAGTTATTGGTGTCAATGCGGTGTCTTATGATGAACACCATTGGGTTTCTTGTATTCCCTATGCAATTGACGGTATCAATGATTTTGTATTTTGATCGTTTATGTTTATTTTGAAATGTTTTTTGACCGTGTAATCTATGTAACCGATCTATACTCAACATTAAAAACACATTTTATAAGCCCAGCTGTGTGAACTTATAAAAAATTAAAATGTAAACTTATAATATTATAAAAATTTAAATGTAAATTTAAATTCTAAAATCAAGTTAAAATCCAAAGTAAAAGTTATTCTAAAATAATGCTAAATTTTATATATGTGCGTAAATAAATGTTTGTGTGTTAATTACTGGCAGTGGCTTATTTTATTCTTTTTTATATATTCTTAGATAAGAATTTATTATGAAATTTAAATCTCTGCTACTCCCTGAGCTAGTGACAATGGGCTAATGGCAGAATCAAAATTTATAAAAAAAAAAAAAATTTTTTTTTTTTTTTTTACTTACGTATCTGCCTACTTTATAAATTTTTCTAGGTTAAAATGCCTAGATGGCGCCCTGTAGTAAAGATCACATTAAGCTCCCAATTCTCTGAATCATTACAATACACATATATATATATACTTATCTAGCCATCAATCTATCTATACTCTAACTATCTAACAATTTATCTATTTATTTATTTTATATCTATCTATCTATCTATATATCTATTGTACTTTACTTGGCAATTTGACTGCTCTCATATTAATATGTCCAATTTCGTGACTGTCTTTATGTCTACCTTCTTATCTTTCTATAATTTGAATATGCTTTTCTGCATTTGATGGGAATTATTTTCAATGAGTTTGATATAACACATTACATTTGAATGCTTTTTGAAACAATTGGGACTCACTAAGACCTGACTCATTTGTATGTATTAGTATTCTGTTACCAAATATGGCAGACATTCAACACCAAATCCAGAGATAAAATCAAGGAACTTTATTCATAATATTGGGTGCAAAAGAAAACAGACTAACTCATTTAAGGTCTTCTGAATAATTAAAAGTCAGAGTTCAATTTTGTTCTAATGTGATATTTAAAGAGATGAAGAAGCTGATATTATTGACAAACTTATCTTTAGTTTTTCTTTTTTATGAATTATTTTTATAGTTTAATCATATTTATAACATCACAAGAAATATTTTCAGAAGGAATAAATCAAATCTGAGATGAGTAGAGCCATCAACACAAAGATTATTAAAATAAAGACAAGACTCAATTGTTATACAAGTTGGAATGCAAAGATGCTGCAAATGAGAATTTTTTATTTGCATAAAATTTAAATCATATTGAACACTAAAAAAGTGACTCATATAAAGGTTGAAATTATAAAGTCGAAAATACTGAATAGTTTTTTTCCACTGAATGCAAACTAGGAAGATAGTATAGTAACTTTCTGATCACAATCAATCTATTTTTACATAAAAATTAGAATATAAATAGTACCATTAAGCATCACATGATCACCATCTCTTATACTAGCACATAATTATTTATAAACAAGGCAAAACCCTCCATACAGTAGTGTCACCCAACCAGAGTAATCAGTGGATGCCAAAAGGCTTTTGCATAAAATGCCTATCTAATGCCCTACTCAAACATGAGTAGGCATTAGATAGTGATTTTATGCACAAACCTTCTGGCATCCATTGATTACTCTGGTTGGCACAGGGTGGCACTACTGTATGGAGAGTTTTGCCTTGTTTATAATATAAATAGTAAATTAATTGATTCAACTACAAAGCTCCACTATTCTAGAAATTATAAGGGTAGAATTTATGTAGTTATGTTTTGTATAAAAATAATTTTGTAAATTTATAATATAATTTCCACTAGTAAATGGCAGATTTCATGTAATTAAAGACTGTTTATTGACATTTGTAGTAAATTAGGCAAACTACAGAATCAGTAGCTGTCATATAGGGATATTGAATAAAGTTAATACAGTAACAGTTGAAATAATTATAGTAATGTCCTATTGTACTAGTTGCTGTTTTAGATTCACATGAAGTCATGAATTTTGTTTTAAAGGATCCTAATTTGGATATACTTTACTCTGCCGAAAATGAAACAAAAAATAATAATAATAATTCTGAATTTTGACATGATTATAAGACTTGGTTAAAGACTAACTTTTAGAGATATAAATAAATAAATAATATACTTCGAAAGATATATATATACAAGATTTATTTAATAACAATAATACTGTGGTAAAAACAACGTAAAAAGGTAATAGTCCATTTATATATCTTGGGTGAATATAGTCGTTTCATATCAGGAGTAATCCAGTTATTATGCTTGTACTTCCAGCTAAAATGTCTGTTGAAACACAAATAAGTATATATAATTTCACGTATAGAATATATTATTAAATATTAGTGCTTACATCGGCACACAATTTATACGTTGATAATTAACTACCTCTGCTCCAAACTTCTCTTATGCAGTTTGGTTAACCTTTTGTCCTTTACTCTTCTTTGGTAATTTTTTATACTCGAACAAGTATTGCTTCTCACTTCCCACTATTCCATTTTAGTCTTAATCACAGCTAGTCAGACTATTAGTCTATCATTGACCTTTCTTCACTACTGATTTGTTATTACTTTAAACCCACCATAACTTTTATTCAATCTAAAACATTTTAGCTGCTTCCACTATCCTTTTTTTCTTTAACATAGGGGTATCTTAATATCTATTTTGTATACAACTAGCTTTATTTGCATATAAATTCTCTCATCAAGTGTTGGTGGGTCGAGTAGTTACACAGCGACCTTACAAGCAGTTGTCCCGAATTCGCTTCCCGGCCGACGCTTTGACACACACACACAAAATTATCTTCTAATTAAATCTGTAATTTGGGACTTATCTCTTAAGCGAATTTCTAGAGTAATTTTCTTCAAAAGAGGGAATGTCATTAAAGTAAAGAAATAGAGCATACTAACAAAAGTAAATAATCTTTCATTTACATGATACGGTTTTATACGCCTGGACATTTCATATATTAAATTTATGGACTGTAGTATAATAAAAAATAAAAACTATAAAGAAGTGTACTACAATTAAGATATTTAACTTAAAGAACACAGACTGACTAAATATTTATTTTATGGACCAGAGTTTAAAAATATGTCGTTTTAAAGTATATATATATATTCTGAAATTTATGATAAAGAGTATCTAGTTACTTTTTAAAAATATTCATAGAATATTGTTGAAGGTAGCACTGGGTTAAATTTAAAAAGTTAAAAAAAAAATAGATAAAAAGAAACTCAGTTTGATCAATTAAAATAATTAGTGTTTCTTGCTCAAATGCCTTATGACTTTTTAGCAATTAACTATATGATTATATATTCTTCTTGAAGAAAATTATTGAAAGATATTGTGATTTAATTGTTATTTTCCCTCTGGTGCTAATCAATATTGATAATCATATAAGAAGAAAAATAATTAAGTACATTAAAGTCATTTCATCATATGATTACCATTTCCTATACCTACCCAAGCTATAAAGCCTCCATACAAGTAGAACCTAGCTAGACACTAACTTCAGGATATTGTGTCAGTAGGCAATGGATAGGGATTTTATGCAGAAACCTTTTTGCATCTATTTATTAATAAGGCTTGTGCTAGGTGGCACTACTGTATGGAGAGTTGCTGCTGTTTTAATGTCTTTTTCTAAATATAACATGTTGAGTTTTAATTTTAAATATAAATGTTTTCACTCAATATGTACAAATTATTATCAATGAAATATAATATAAATTTTTATTATATAATAATAACAACTTGTAAATACATCAATGGAAAAATTATATATATAAAAGCCTTTTTCGGTAATTTTAAATTTTTTTTTACCCTTCTCAATATGATACCTCGTACTAATACTAACACGTATATTATATATATAGCGACATCTACCGACATTTCCTATAAGTCATTATTTTTATCATTTTATTTATTTCCCCTTATATTACTTTTCATTCTTTATCCATTACCCAATCATTCATTAAATCAATTGACTTTTTGTAAATTTTTTGATTTAATGAATGATTGGGTAATGGATAAAGAATGGAAAGTAATATAAGGGGAAATAAATAAAATGATAAAAATAATGAATTATAGGAAATGTCGGTAGATGTTGTTATATAGTAATATATGTGTTAGTATTAGTACAAGGTATCATATTGAGAAGGGTAAAAAAAAATTTAAATTACCGAAAAAGGTTTTTATATATATAATTTTTCTGTTGATGTATTTACAAGTTGTTATTATTATATAATAAAAATTTATATTATATTTCATTGATTATAAGATAAACAACATAAAGGAGTATTATTTCTTAGAATTAAGTAACAAATTATTATATATAGTTGTAATAAATCAATACTAGTTTATGATTAATTAATGGGGATTCGAACACAGACTTTCAAGCTTCTTTCAGCTATCCACTACATCTTATATAATCCATACACATGACCACACACATGTGAAAAAGATAAATGATCTCCAATATATCTATTTTGTCCTGAATAAGCAGTCATCAGTTGGTATTGTAATATAAACTGAGTACTGATTATATATATATATATAGATAGATATATATGTGTGTGGGGGGGGAGATGATGATCTGGAGAAACTGATGTGCACTGGTTCAGCATGAAATACTTATATTGCAGATCAATTATCTTTTTCACATGTGTGTGGTCATGTGTATCAGCTATGCAAGGTAGAGTGGATATCTGAAGAAAGCTTGAAAGTCTGTGTTCAAATCCCTTTAATTATATACAGTTGTATAAATTATGTTTTAAAATAATAAAAAGAACAGACTAAATATTATTTTATGTATCATCTTAGAAATATTTAACAGGGCATATCCTAATGTAGTAAAGAGCTTTATTTTATGATGTGACTTTAAATTTGCTAACATATAATGAAAAACTGTCATCAGTGAGAACTATTACATTAAAGTTTTACTTCTGGCCTAGATATAAAAATTATAAATATATATTAAATAAACACAGAAATAATACATATGTAGAGAAACATATAAATGCACTTACCCATTTTTGTCAGAAAATCTGTAAGAGTAAAACTTTATTTATTCTCAGAAGTTCAGGTTTTATTAAAGCTAGCTTGTTTTTTTTTTTTTCTTTGACAAATTCTGAATAAATTCAAATTCAAACCAGATGTAAACCTCACATTTTTAATCTAAGAAAAAGAGGAAAATAACTAAGCAATCTTTTTTGTAATAATAGATTGGATGAATACAGGACTGTTCCAAAAATAGGATAGAAGGCAGGATGAGTCAATAGACCTTAGTGGCTTGTGAACAGCAGACATTCTTGATCAAGCTGTTGAAAATTGAGTAGCAGTAGTTAGTTCTGATTCAGCCATTGGAGAAGCAGCAGTCTAGCTGTAAAGAACTGAGTAAAAATAGTTTGGTAGTCAGAAATAAGACTCATCTCACTAAAAAACATGTGGGGGGAGGGTCTAAAGTGGATTTGAGAAAAACTACAACCAAAGTTTATCTAGAATCTGATCATCATTCCAGCCTCATCATGTAACATGTAACTAAAGAAAATGTAAAAATAACAGAATAGCCCTGAAGTGATACACAACAAGCCTTATCTTTATCCAAGAGCTTGGGTATCTCTTTATGTGTTCGCCTGACCTTTAAAGATAATGGATTGGTAAAATATTTAAATTCTTTCTGAATGTTTGACTAAAAATATGTATTAATGAAGTATCTCACGAGAAGAAAACCAACATGGAAAAATTTGAAAAATCAACTACCAAAGGACTCAAAGCAAAAACAAAACTATGGTAATCTAAACTACTATAATATGAACATTTACTGTTACATTTATATACAACTTTAAAAATAAGTAATAATTGGTAATAATTAATAAATTTATTACATTTTTATAACACATTTTTTCTCTTTGTGTGTATTATTTTCCTTCTAAAAGTCAATTTTATAGAACCTTCTCATTTCCATAAGAAAAGCAAAAGAAATTTAAACTAATATAACTTTTTTACTATCTTTGAAATGTGATTCAATTTCACTCCTTGAAAATGAAATCCTATTAATGTTACAGTTAGTTAATTGGATTAATAAGAGTCATCAATAAGTTAAGATAACTTACTATATGAAATTACATTTTTTTGATAAAATGTATGAAGGTTGGAATTATTATATTATCATGTCATTCATCAATTTTCTTAGTCATTTATTAATTAATTAATTAATTAATAAAAATAATAGTTTTAATATTTTCTTCCTCCAACTAACTATTTTATGAGTTGGCAGTATATTAGGATGAGTTGATAATATGTGTGACTTATTTTATAAGAGTGCTTTAGAGATTTGTAAATTATCTGAATAACACTGTTCAATTATAGTAGATTAAGTATATACATTTATCTTATTCTTATCCATAATCATTGTCCCTAGAATCATTGCTTCCAACCTATATACAATCAATAATCAATAGTTATATGGATGTAGGAGTTTATGTTTGTGTTTAGACATTCCAATAATTCCCTGGATGGTACAAAGGTATCACCTGCAAAGTCCATTCACTGCATTTGGTTTTTTTCTCAGAGAAAATTTAATTTACAATTGGACTCTACATTAATGGTACCATATTACCAGAGCATTGATGATGATCATCATGCATCAGTATCACACCATTATATTTTACAATATATACTTTGGCATATTATTATCTGTATCCAAGTGATTGTTATGTATATCATGCCCTAGGTTTGGCATTGACCATTGTTTATAATGTATTTATTGGGTATGATGATGTTTTGCCATCACCCCTCATTCTCATTTATATATATATATATATATATATATATATATATATATATATATAAATGAGTGATGGAGTGATTGGATGAATGTCTAGACAGCTGTACAGATATATAGATAGGTAGATAAAAAATACATGTATGACAAAAATAAAAAGATACAAGGATAGATAAATAGATAGTTATAGATAGGCATAAAATTAGATATCCAGATATATAATTATATAGATATATGTAAATGAATAGATAAATTTATAAATAAATATTTAGAGATGTAGAGAGATAGATAGATGAGCAAATGATGGAGTGGATAGACAAATGGAAGAATGTATTGATAAATAGATAAATAGCCAGATAAATAAGTGTATAAATAGTTAAGATAGTAAGTATATATATATATATATATAATGAGATAATGAAAGAGATGATAAATAAGCAAAAAACAACTCACATAACATACTTACAGATAAATAGGTAGTTAGATAAGCAGACAAATAGATAATTAGATAAATAAATACATCACAAAAGAGCGATTAATAGGTAGGCAGTGAATAACCCATCAGATACACAGGCATGTATAAGGGTCAATTAAAAATAAATAGATGAATGGCTAGAAGAAAAAATAAATAACAGATAGCTAGATGAATTAATAAATAGAAAAATTGGTAGGTAGGCAAATACATGCATAGATAGATAAATAGTCAGATGGGTGAATAAATTTATAGATATGTAGATAGATGTGTAGTTGATGAATAGATAGATAAATGAGTGGATGAGAGAGTGGATGTGTGAATAATTGGATAGTTAGAAAGTTAATTAGATAGATGGGGGTATGGATAATTGAAAGATAATTGAATGGAAATAGATTTATAGACAGGCATCAAAACAAATACACACATAGATAGATAGATAGATAGATAGATAGATAGATAGATAGATAGATAGATAGATAGATAGATAGATAGATAGATAGATAGATAGATAGATAGATAGATAGATAGATAGATAGATAGATAGATAGATAGATAGATAGATAGATGGATAGATGGATAGATGGATGGATGGATGGATGGATGGATGGATGGATAGATGGATGGATAGATAGATAGATAGATAGATAGATAGATAGATAGATAGATAGATAGATAGATAGATAGATAGATAGATAGATAGATAAAAGTTCAAATCGTAGAGACTCTTATGACAAAGAGAATTATATCTTAATTGCAATTGAAACCATGTCATACAATATAAATTAGTAAAAGAATCTCGCTCTTATCTGAATTACTTTTAGTTTTAGTCAAGATTTTTTACTAACAAACACTAAGACATAAAATTAAACGTGACATGTAATAATATAAATCTACTCAAACGGATTTTACAATAAATGACATGGTTTGACTTCTGTCATAATTTCTTTTTTCATCTCTTCATCTAAATCAACAAAAATTGGCATTAATCTTGGAAAACTTAATATACCTTCACAATATTAATACTTGAAAGTACAAATTTTAATACAGACACCATTTTTTTCTACATATATATAGCACTAAATGGATCGCATTTTCCGCCACAAGAGCCTCTTAAAACATAATTTACGTCTAAGAACTAAGGTAGTAAGACAATTTTTAGAGATGGCAGAAAATGGGCAGCTACCATCAATTTTAATCAGATATTATTAGACTGTTACGTAGTAAGCTCAATCTATATTCCATGAGAGAGAAATCTACATACATAAACAATATGATATACCTAACGATATGACATATTAAAGGTTTTAATACTACATAACTTCTGGGAACAATTAGTAGCATTTAATTTTGTTCTTTTTTTTTAAAAAAAATTAAGTAAATAAGGTTGTATATATATCAATAGATGTATATATACTAGTATGTGGAACTATACTGGTTTTGAATGATTATGTGGTTACATATTCGGTAGAGTTATCAACAATACATTTAAAATTCTTAATACTTTGTAAAAACATCTCGCGTTTCTTAAACTTATTAGCAGAAAGTGCAGCTGTTTTCGCTGACATTTATAACTGGGCACATTTTACCTAAGTGCGTTTTAAACCTTTTAAGACGCTTATCGCTTCTGCTTTTTCTTTATTTATTTCTTTTTTAAAAAAAAAAGTTCCTAATATCCATCTATTTATGTATATCTTATTACTCATATTTATATATTACTAAAATCTGCTTTTACTATCTTATTACCTAGTTTGTAAATTGATGAATCATGACAAAGCCTATCAGTTGTGATAATATTTAAATTATATTGATAATATATTTATTATTGAATGGATATAATTAACATGTAAATTAAAACCTATGCAACAGCGTTACAATATTGTCATAGATAGTAAGTTTCTATAGATAACTTCTAATTAATATCATCTATATTCTTTATTACTTTTACAATGATTGTCTATGAGGAAAAAATTGGCCAGTTACTCAGTTAAAAAATTACACTATAAGTTGGAAATATGTTAAAAAAATAATTTATTGCGTATATATATATAAAACGTAAAAAAAACCTTAATGTATATTATATGCTTATGTGATGTGTGATGAGTGTATTATGCATGTCTTCATTTAAAATATGTATGTATGATAAGGCAACTGAAATCTGTGTAAAAGGGGAAAAATACCTTAAAGTTATTACTTCCTGTGATCCATTTATCCACCAATCATTGTTATCTTTTGGTTTTCAAGATCAAAGATGCTCAAAGATTTTCTTGATTTTTCCATAGTCATATTAATAAATATAATCTCTAAAAATGTTCAAATTGCTAGAAAAAAATGTGTATTTTGCCTGTCCAAAAGTATAGCAAAACAGAATGAGTAAGTGGAATAAATTAGCATTTAACAATTTTTTGTGTTCTTCCGCACAACATTACACTGATAAAAAAACACATACTAATGTTTCATTTTTTTAAATTTTGGACTACAGTATTATACTATATTACTTATGTGAAATTATTAAAATTAAAAAAACAATGTTTAATAACAAATCATTTGATTGACTATAAAAACTTGTTATTAATCATTAGTGTAACAAAAGTCAAATAAGTTTGCAATGCATTGCAAAATCTTAATAACAGTCAACATTTTTAAAAAAAATTTCAGCATATTGAAAAAATAAAAAAATTTAATACATTCTGAGTTTTACATATTTCAATTAATATTTAAGGCTTTTTTTTCAATGTATACTGTGAATGATCTAAATAAACAAATACACTATTGTATGAAAAGTTTTTCCTGTTTTAATAACAGTTATCCAAGCATAAAAAATGATAATCATGTGATGCTTAGTGTTTTAATAGCGTTTGTAATGGATTTTTTTAGGCATGACATGTCATTATTTTATCAAGTGAGATATCCATGTTTTTGCAATGACATAGCAATTTTTTGAATAGTGCAATAACTTTTGATGACATTGTTATAGGCTGTTTAAGTAAAAGTTAAAGGTATTAATCTTATTTACTTTATTTGTATTGCATTATTAGTTGCATAAAATCATCTTCACACATTTTTCCAAAAATGCCATTCAAATACGATGGATAGCAGTATCGATTTAATTGGAATTAGTAATTGTAAAGATTATAATGCAAAATTGTTGTCTGAAATATTAGGTAATATTTATATTGTACACAATTTAAAATTTAATCTAGATAGTACATATGTCCAAAAATTATTTTTAGTTTTATGCTGAATGAAATTTATATTTTTTTCTTGGTACTGCAATTATTTTGTGACTTGTAGGATAATGTCTCCATTGCTTTGGATATCTAAAAAAAGTATAAGATAAAGTGAAATATAGGAAGCAGAATGTTATTTACTCCCTCCTTTTTTTTTACCAAAAATATTTTAGATGAGCGATGTTAGCAATTTTTATTTGACAGAAAAGCTCTAATTCAAAATTAAATGACTAAATATTTTAGCTTAAAAATACTGTACATTTCAAATTTTATGCTTAAAGAATTTTCTATTTTTTACAGTACTGTGTTGATTTACATTCGTCTAGTGAATGAGCAATTTTATTCATTTTTGCTTTTGTAGATATTAACAATGAAAATCTTTACTTTGGAAATGATATTAATGAAGTATTAAATGTCTTGTAAAAATACTGAATTGAAATTAAGAAAGTACTAAATGTCTCATAAAAATGCTGGATCGAAATTCAATAAAATATTGTACATTCATTGATCATATTTTAAGCTTATAACCAAAATATTGAATGCAGCACTATGAAATTGTGTGTTATAAATAAACTATGTGCTGCACAATTTCAGCATGAAAATCACTATTTTACTTTTGGATGAAATGATTTTAATAAATATTTAACCACATCATCATTGTTACAAAATGGCCACCAAAATTTTTTTAAATTGGCATCGGCTGTAAATCAAAAAGTGGGTAAAAATTAATGATGATCACTATTGTGAATCCTTGCATAAAGGCCAAATGTTTTCCAGGGTAAAGATGTATATTTGTTGATATGTTTTTAGTTCTTTGCACTTCTGAAGTCTAATTTTGGCAGAGTAACCAATGACTGTGTTATACACTTTGTTTTTTTGGCTAAACTTGTTAAATATTGAATTTTGAGTAATTTTTAATTATATATATATATATATATATAAATTAAACATAGCTCAATATATGTAAACAAAGGGAGTAAATCACACTCCCTCAGGTTATGACTTAAAAGCACTCTAAATGCTGAACAAATAATCAAGAATAGAATAAATCCACCTATCCTTGGAGCTCTGATGTTTATAAGTAGTCCTTTGTCAAAAATTAGATTGAAATTAATATATCAATCTGATGGATATGACACATTATTTATTAAAGACAGGGCTGGGGACAGAACATATATTTTAACACCTTGGTTATAATAATTAAACACTTTGAGTACTTTTAATTCAAAGCCTGACACAGGATGATTATTAGCTTGATAAAATATTCAGTGCCATATTCCATGTAGTTGATGTATTAATTTTGCTTTGAATTACTAACAGTATTAAGAAAGATATTCTTATAAACATCATATTTTTTTTAAAAAAGGGAATTCATTCTATTCTTGATTTTTTGTTCAACATTTAGAGTTCTTTTAATTTACAGTCCAAGTGAGAAGTGATTTACTCACTTTGTTTATATATATATATATACATATATATAATATTCAAATGTAGATATATTATCTGTACTAAACTTAATGTAATTATAATGGACTTGAACTCAGACTTTCAAACTCTTTACAGCCATGCACTCAATCTTATACAACTGATACATAAGACCACATACATATGAAAAAAATAAATGATCTACAATATTTGTATTTAATGCTGAACAAGCATTCATCAGTTAGTCCAGATCACCATCTCCCACACATAAAATGTGCCCTGAATATATATACATGTGGGAAATGATCTGGATCAACTGATGATTGCTGGTTCAGCATAAAATACATATATAGGAGGTCATTCATCATTTTCACATGTATGTGGTCATGTGTATCAGTTGTATAAGATTAAGTCCACAGCTGTAAAGAGCTTGAAAGTTTTCTAATTACATTATATTTTGCATAGATATTTGAATATTACATATTCAGCCTGTATTCTGGTCATCCATCTTCTGTGTATTTAGCATATTAAAATCCTATATATGAAGGGCTAGAATGACTTAAAGTCAATATAAACGGCAATAATATTGGCCTCAATAAGGATCTTGAGTGTTTTTATCATCAGATTTTCACTGATATAGATGGCTGAAGAGTTGGAGGGTGAAGAAGTTTGAAGCTTGTCTATTAATATTTGAAGATTCACTATCTTAATATAAACTCAGCACTGATTGTATATATGTGTGTGAGATGATGATATGTACCAACAAATGAGTGCTGGTTTAGCATGAAATACATATATTGGAGATCATTTATCTTTTTCACATGTATGTGATCATGTGTATCAGTTGTGTAAGATTGAGTGCATAGCTGTAAAGATCTTGTAAGTCTGAGTTTCAGCCCGTTTAATTATATATATATAGCCCTAAAGTAGACAAGAAGGTCTGACCTAAGATAAACTTAAGTATGGGAATCATATAATATTTTTATAAATGTGTCAATATTTTATAATCATGAAACAACAGCATTGATATGACTTAAATAATTTGTAAAGAAAAAAAAAATGATAGGAAAAAATAAAGAAACATGGTTTATTGAAGAAGGAAAATGTTCATAACCAGAGAGTGAATAGCATTTTGGACTTAATCAGTGAAGTATTGAATAGCTTCATGCTCTCAGATCTAACCGCTTCAGCTTCACCTATTTAAATAGAAAGTAGGTTGAAGTAAAGAAGGGTTTCCCTCTTTTCTTCCAAAGCGTAAGCTTGTGGTTAAAGACCTGTAGAGGTCTTTACTATCGCATTTTTACACGCATATTCTTGAGGTTACAGCCTTAGTAAATATTACTTACGTAATCAATGTAAATAAATTTAAAATAAACAATTATTTTTTATATGTTTTTAATCGTTAAATTGATAGCCACTACTACTGATCACTAATTAGATATTTAGCTGTTTTAGGTAAAGGGTAAAACGTAGATGGGCAACTGTCAAAATCTCACAATCTGACCTTTAGAAAGGTTGATGAATAAACGTATTTCTTCACTGCTCTCCTGTGAGGCGCTATTAAAGATTTTGAGAACTAGTTAAAAACATTCAGTGCTATAACGAGTTTTTACTGTCTGTGTATTGCATGTTTTTGGGCAATGGTAGAGTAGCCGTTTCTAAAGCTCAAGACCCATGGGTTCGGCTGATACCGTCACTTCCGTTACTCGATGGTCTTATAAACTTCCGAGCAATATAATCTTTCGATTAATTTTATTCAAGTCTTTTTCTTTCCTTTTTTTTTCTAGATACTTTATTTTTACGGCAGTTTTCTTATTATTTTTAAATATAACTCAGCACGGAGATATAATTACTTTATATTACAAATAGATAAACATTATGATTATTATTCTAAATCTCTTCTTTACCTTGAAACAATAAAACTAATTGCAGGACTTCTTGTAAAGCCACTTATAATTTTTTCAATGAAAAAAGACCTGAAATGTCCACCATCTGTAATCAGAGAACCATTTACTCATTTGTAATTTTGCTTTAGTAATCAGAAAAGCAATATCTGTCACAGCTTGCCGTTTGGCTATTCATTAATCATTTACTGGGGTTTATTGAAATTTACACAAAGGCTACAATAACAGTCTTCTAACTGAACAGCGTTTTCCTTTAATTAATCCGGACAATTCGATTATTATTAGTTAAATATTTACTGCTTATAACAATCATTTTTTCATTGGTGTGAATCGATATATTTATTTGTCATACATATTAGTTTGAAAATTGCTTTTCATCACACACTTGACTGTCAATTTGTGCAGATCTTTCTATTAAGACGTATAAAGTTATTTACTGATAGTTTTTCTGTTATGACAGGATTGAAAAAGTTTGGCATATTGATATTTTGTTTGTTTTATAATTTTTAAAGTCTCAGCTTAAATTTATTAATCTTCTGTTTAATTACTAATCAATATTTTTTTAAAATTCTATATAGGTATATTATATTGAGTTTAAATTAGATAAATATCAGAATAATCAATAATAGACCACATAAAAATTATTGGACTGAAAAGAGAGATTGGAAATTTTCCTATTCATATAAGAAAGAATTTTAAAATAATAAATATTGATTTTATCGGCATTTTGTATGTAGATATGTTTTATATAAAAATCGTTGTTGTGCTCGGAAACAATGGATAAATTAAAAAAGGCAAAGAGAGAAACATAACTGATGCTAATTGGTTAAGAAATAAAAGTAGCCATAGGTCTATGCTAATGGTAATCATTATATCCGAATGTTAACTTATGCTTTAATTTTACAACAATATGGTTTGATCCACTTAAAAAAAGTCTTAAAATTGTTTTTGATCTGAAATAACATTTTAAAGAAGACCTAGCCTAGATTCAAATCCCATGTTATAGGTTTAGCAGATATATGTTTACTATACTATAAGAGATATAATATATAGGTATATGAGCACAGACTTTCATATGACCCACCACTCTCCACTCTATCTCATAAAGTGATACACTTGAACACATACATGTCGAAAAGATAAATAATCACCAATATAAACATATGTGTTCAAGTGTATCAGTGTTATGAGATAAAGTGGAGAGTGGTGGGTCGTGTGGAAGTATGTGCTCATATACCCTATATATTACATATATAGACACAGGTATATAATAAGCCTGTGTTTCAGTTATTATAAATGATATAAAAACATTTTAAAGAATACCTAGTCTAGATTCAATTTCCATTTTATAGTCTTTGCATGTAGATGTATTAACTAAGTTATCTAAAAATATTTTAAAAATACCTAGCCTAGATTCAATCCGCATTTTATATACTTAGCCTATGGATGCATTAACTGTTATATATAAGTGATCTAAAAACATTTTAAAGACCCTCTAGCATAGATTCAACCCCCACGTTATAAACTCAATATGTGAATACAGTATATTTGGTACATTCTATGTGTAAATGTGTATAATATTTTTGGAATATAATTTTTAGAAGATATCTAAGAATAATACATGTTTTAAGTAGACATATGGTGAAAACTGATAGCTTAAAACACTATTTAATGACAGTTTTTAGAGATTAGATAAGATACAAATATTCAGTCTACAATAGAAAAGAAATAAAGAAATGGAAATTTCTTAATATCATAAGCAGAATATAATAGTTTAGTTATAAAAAGGTTTTGATAGAAATAGATTTGAAATCATATTTTTTAGACTATATATGAAATAATACTGTAATAATAAAAATTTAAGATTTCTTGTCATCTTCTCTTTTAATAAATATTAAGAGAAATATAAAAAAGTAAAGAGAGAAGATATAAAAATTTAAGACAAAAAGGGGTAAATCTGAAGAATATTATGGGATAGATTATCGAATGGCTTGGAAAATTGTTTATGAGAAAGAAAAAAACTATTAATGATTTCATTTTCCCCTTCACAGTTTATCTTATGATCTGGTTGATGGATTACAAAGCCTAACACTTTAATTCTTAATTGAGAAAAATGAAATGAAAGCTCAACATGGACATTTGAATTGAACAGCTGTTCTCAACCTTCTACTTGGGTGTGTAGTTGTTATGTGATGTTTTAAAAAATGCAACATAATATTACTATTCTTTTTTAATATTTAAATTAATTAAATTAAATGCAAAGATAGCTTAAACCTTCTTGTTTCTGTAAATGTAAGTGATTTCCAATTATATACACAAGTTAGAAATGAGTCTGGGGACATTAGAAGAGTAGGCACTAGATAGGGATTTTATGCACAAACTTTCCTCCATCCACTGATTACTCTGGTTTGCACTAGGTGGCACTACTGTATGGAGAGTTTTGCATCTGTGATTTCCAATTAAATAAACTTGTATGTCCTAAGGATCAAATTTGTCCATTGTAAATACTTTTAGGCTGTAAAATGTCATGAAAGTATTTATTTAAAATATTCACAATAATGTAATTTTGCTACTACTTTACTTCTCATGTCAAAGCCACTAGATCTCATTTTTCATAACTTTAGGAAAGACCAAATCACTGATTATATATAAATATAACCATTCATGGGATAATATAAATCAAAATAATTATTGCATGATAAGAATCAATCTTATGAGGAAAAGTTTACAGTATTCCTTTACTCTCACATTAATTTAGAATTATTGGGGTTTTCCCCTCAAAAAAAGTGTGGTAGTTCTGTGATGTCACAATGATGTTTTATAATTTTCCTAGCTCATATTTACATAAAATTTTAAAAATAATATAGATTCATCCATACTGCTTTAAGTGATCTTTTAAGTTTGAAGAAATCAGTATATTATGGACATTTGCAACTATCAACATTCTCACTTAATTGATCACCAACTAAAGATTTATTTAAGGTATTCTTTTCTTCTTGGTGAAACTTCAGGGGAAACTTGTCACTAACATCAATGCCTGTCAAAATTAATAGTGTCAGAATTTCTTCAAATATTTTAATAATTACAAATATCAGATTTAAAAACAATTTGAAAGTCTTATAAATCTAAGTACATACATAGTCAAGCACAATATAAATACACTATTTATTACGTAAATATCTTTTTATTTGTTCACATTATAAAAAAAAGATTTTAAAAAAGAATTTGAATGATTTATCACAAATCCATGTTCATTTGTTCATATTAAAACAATACTTAAAATGAAAAAAATTTTGTTCATTTTCTGAAAGAATGTGTACACTAATTTCATTTATGCTTATTTACAAGTCACTTTATCAATATTTAAAAAAGTCAGATTTTAAAATATTATTTATTTACAAAATTAAATTAAAAACAGATCAAGTCCAATTTATTTAATTTTATTATAAATTTTTTGCATTTTCAAAATCTCTCACCAGGTGGGACAGTTGAAAATGTTATAATTTTATATGAGATGCAAAAACCAAACTGAAAATGTTCGGTAGATTGCAGTTTATGGATAATAAAAGATTAGCCAAAATAGTATTTAATTCATTTAAGAGTAAAGGGCAGGCAACAAGATGGGTGAGAAAGGTAATGTGGTATGCAGAAGATTTGGATAAAAAATTTATATCAGTATACTTGTACAAAAGATGGGATGATTGTGTTAGGTGGATTGTTGGGTGTTATAGTGGTAAGGAATGGGATAGAAGAATACATGCATTAATAAAGAATAGGGAGTTGGAGAGATGGAGAACTAGTTTGGAGAGTAAAAAGAGTTTAAGTATATATAGAAGTAAATGGAACATTGGGTGCGAGTTAATTTATGATAATAGCAAGGAAAGTAGTTTATTGTTTAAGACTCGAATAGGATCTTTATCAACAAGGGAATATACATGTAAATGGAAAAATATGGGTCATTTCATCTGTAAGTTGTGTAAGAAAGGCATAGAAAATATTAGGCATCTGTTAATTCAATGTTAATGCTTGAAAAAAGAAAGGGTACAATAATGAAGTTATGGAAAAATAAAGATCAACAAAATGATTATACAGAAAGTGGATTATTGGTTTTTATACTGGGTTTGGGAAAAGATAAGGGGGATTTAGATATGAAGGCCATGGAGTTGACAAAGATTATGTTGTGGAAATGGCATGGAGCAGATTATGGGAAAACTTAAAGTGGGGAAAGGAAAGAGAAGGTAAAGTGGCTAAAAGATTTCTCTGGGCATAGTTGCTGAGAGATTCCTGACTCTGTATAAGGAGAAGTGGATGGTAACCAAAGGCAGAGGGTGCTAAGAATACCCTGATTGCAGATAGAGGTTGTCATTTGATGATGATTTTTTTGTTTAGCTACATAAAACTGTATATCATGTTTGAATAAAGAAAAATTGCTTAAATTTGAACAAGAAGTATCATATATTAATTGGGGTATTGTTGGACTTTATAAAGTTGAAAGAAAATATCAAGAGATAATTGATTTAAAATGTAGTCATAAACTTAATTACAAAAATACAAATATTGGAAACATGAAATGAAATGGGATTCATTATAAATAAAGAATGGAAGTACAACTTTGTGGAGATTAGTGGGATATTAGACAGAATGAGAAAATTAGTTACTCAACTTATTGGAAAATGCAAGCCTATGTTCATCAAGTCTTGAATGTGATGAAAAAGTTAAGGATTTTTATATGGATATACAAAAGGATTTTGATAGACCAAACAATATTTTAAAATTGTCATGAAATACATTAATACTAGAATTGGTAAATGTTTGAAACATGAAAGTACTATAAGCAAATTTAGTGTAGTCATAGGAATAAAAGAAGACACAGATTGATGGAGTTTGCAGGGGGAAAACTGTGTATATTAACGAATTCATTGAAAAAAATATTAAATGAGAATAAACATAGAAGCATCCAAATGAAAGTTCATAAGAAGTACATTACATTTTGATTAACAGAAAATATGTGTATTTCAAGATTGTAATGTTCTTAATACATTCAGCACAGTCAATGATCATCAGTTAATGAGATATAAAGTACATGTTAACATGAAACTCAAGAGACAAAAATTATTAGGGAAAATAATATCCATAGTTAATATTATATATTACTAAATCATCCATGCACTTTACTACTGTTATGCAATGCTTTATTTACCACCCTCTTTTGCAGTTTACAGTTTTGATTGCCCCAGAAATCTTCTTCAGAACTTTTATATTTTCTAACTTCAACTGCCCATAGTTAAGATTCTTAAACTTTAGAAACATTCTAATAAATTTAAGTTGGAACATGAAAATCATTTAAAAATATTAACAGATATTCGAAGATGATTCAGTTTGGAATAAAATTAATAGAAAGATAACTGATACTCTATTAAAAATTGCAAAAAAGAGAGCTGATATAAAGAAGAAGTACAAAGAAAAGAAGGAATATGAACATTTATAAAATGATCCATGATGAAGAATTGAAAAACTAATATTTTAATTGGTATGAAAATTAGTTAATGACAATATAAAAAAATATAATAATGAAATAGCAAGAATACTTACAAAAAGAAACAAAAGTCTGAAAATTGATAAACAACATTTTGGTATTGGTAGGAAATTAATTCTTTCAATAAAAATGTCATCATGAAATGAATGGAAGAGTTCTATAAAGAACTAAAAAACAATAAAAAGAAAACAAAGTATTCCTACAATTACTCCATCTTCAGAACTGCCTAGCATTCTAAATAAAGAAGTGAAACATTCAATTTAATCTATGAAGAAAGGACAATTCCCAGATAATGATGGAATTGTAATTGACATCTTATAAAAAGTAGGTGAAAAAATAGAATAATTGATGAGAAAGTTATACATCAAATTTGTAAATAACTAAGATGTTGCAGGACATTGGAAAAATACAGTAGTAATATTAATGTTTAAAAAAGAGGTTAGAGGAGATGTTAGAAACTATAGATCTATTCATTGCTTATCAGTTCTGTACAACATTTTTAGCAAGTTAATTACATCCTGTCCACAGAAAATTGTGGATTTTAACCAACTAAAGCTGAATTTAAAAGTACCTTTAGCACAGTGAATCAGATCCAAGTATTAAGAGAAGTTTTCAAAATGGCCAATAACATTTTAATTTTCTTTATACTTTGATTTGCAGATTATAAAAAGGTAATTAGTAGTTAACTGAAGGTATGTGATGATGGTGTATTACTAGATATGATATGTTGGACTATTTCCATCATCTATCAGTAAATGTTGAAGTATAGAAAATTTTAAACTTTTTTTAAACTTTTTGAATACAAACAACTTGTTAGTAATACACACAAATAGACAACACAAGTTAGTAATTCACAATGTTTTAAGTAGTATTGTTCTCTCTTCTTCGGGTGTTGCTGGCCTGACCAATGACAGTATTCACACAGGAGTTGAACTCACACCTTTAGATTCTCAACTAACAAATTTAAGACAAGTGCTCTAACCAACTCTTAAATATTGAATTTAAGGCAAACACTCTAATCAACTGAGCTATCCTGGCAAAGCTTAACTTGGTAAGAACATTTGCCTTAAATTTGATATTCGATAATCTAAAGGTGCAAGTTCAGCTCCTATGTGAATACTGTCATTGATCAGGCCAACAACACCTGAAGAAGAGTAGAGAACAATACAAGTCAAATCGTTGTGTAATTACTCACCTGTTTTGTCTATTTTGTGTGTTATTATTAACAAGTTGTTTGTATTTGAAAAGTTTAAAAAAAGATTAAACATTTCTATAAATTCAACATTTACTGATAGATGATGGAAATGGTCCAACATATTATCACATAAAAGGTATGTGATTTTTATAAGCATTTTAATGGTGATTAAAGCATTAGATTGTCAAAGTATAGACCTGACAAACTATCATATTTGAAAGAATATTTATCAAAATGCAACAGCAGTAATTAGATTACACAGTGATACTAAGAAGATTAATACTGAAAAGAATGTACAATGGGCTGATTTCATGTCTCCAAAATGTTTACAGCAGTTTTACAATAAGTATTTTGTACAACAAAATGGGAAACTAAGAAGGTAAAGGTAAATGGAGATTATTTAAGTCATATAGATTTTGCAGATGATGTAGTCGTTTTTGGAAATAATGCTTCAGAAATTCGATTTACATATAAGAGCTATCAGGTAAAAATAAGAAATTAGGATTAAAGATAATGTTCCATTGATTTTGTCAGAAAAAATAAATAAAGATTGTAGATGATAAATTAGAAGAAGTTAAAAACTATAAATGTCTTACCCAGATTATTAATACAAATGCAAACATGTTCCATGCAATTCATCTTATATTAAATAAAATGTGCTTATCTGTTTGAAAGGAAGATTTTTTTAATAAATGTGTTTTATCAATTCTTATGTATGAATCTGAGTAGTATTAATTAAAATCAAAATCTTATCAGTAGTTCTTAACCACAATTTATTTTCTTTTATATCTTGTTCTCTTAATAATATTATAAATACTCAATTGTAAATTAATAAATTTGTATATAATTTACATTGGTATTTAGTTGTTAATTATTAATAGTCTAAAACCATTTGAACTCAATCATTAGAATCTGAGTAAATAAATTGCTGATGCTCTATTTGAAAATACAATCCTCTGGTCATTCTAAATAACTTACAATAGTAATTTACCGAATAGGGGATAGGCCAGTGGATTCACATATAGAATTCTGGTACCTTTCAAACAAATTAAAACCGGCTCTCTTCTCTTTATTAGTCAAATTAGTTCAATTAAGCAGGATTGTGTGACCAGGAAAGATAATTGTGTCGATAAAATTACCTGAAATATCATATTAAGGGAATTAACAAATTGAATAGAATTTGGTCAATGAATACAAGGCAATTAAACTGTATAAACCCCTAAAGATACCATAGATGGTACAATAGTGCCCATATATATATATATATATATATATATATATATATATATATATATATATATATATATATATATATATATAATTATTAGACTAAATATAAGTCAGCTATCCAATGATGGAGATAGAATCTTTCTTTAATAGTTCAATAAAACTTAATAAATATAAAAATAAATTTAGAATAGCTTCAGATATATGCATTTAAGATAAGAAGACCATTATCCCTCAAATCATGTATAAATAGCACACTGAATGTTGAACAAAGTAATAAAAATAGAATGAATCCACCTACCCTTGGAGTTTTTGATATTTATAAATTTACCTTTGAAAAGATTGTTAAAAATTATGTGTCCATTTTGTATAGTTAATTATTAGTCTAATAATTATGAAATGTCACATTTTATATTGTGATATATTAATAGAAATTAATGGGAGTTTAATCTAACTAAAATATTGGTATAATAATACTGTTAATTATACATGAATGGACTTGAATAATGTAACTATATATATATATATATATATATATATATATATATATATATATATATATATATTCTTAGAATCATTTACAAGTGATTGCATGTAATAAAAATATAATAGCTAAATAGCTGATGTTTCAGTACAATAACAATTACTTTTCTCAGAGTTTGTTCTTTTTCAAATCATAAGAATGACATCAATTTTAATAAAACACATATTCTGGAAAAAATTAAACAATATGACTGGATATTGCTAAGGTAAGCTATAAATATATTCTAAAGGCCCAAGAATAGGCATGAAAAGTGTGAATTAAAGAAAACTAACAATATTTGGAAAAAACTATTGGAGAATAAAATATTTTTTAAAACTTCTCAACCAATAGAATTTAAAAATGAGGAAAAAATAACAAAATAAAAAAATTATGATTTTAAATTTCACCACACACAGTCTTATGATTTGAGAAAGAAGAACCTTGGAAAAAAGTACTTGTTATTGTACTGAAACATCAGCTATTTAACTATTATATTTTTATTACATGGAAGCACCTGGAAATAATACTATGAATTTATTATTTATTCATGAGAATATTAAAATTAATATATATATATATATAATAACCAAGCCTTAGGATTCAATCCCTCTTGAACCTCATGGTGTTTAACAAATCCCATGTGAAAATTGTAAAGCATTTTACATAGGTATGAGTAATCATCGCATCAGTGTTAGGAGAGATGAGCATGCTAATGCAGTTAAACAACACTCATCATCATCAGCATTCTCACTTCATACTATAGATTCAGGTCATAAAATTGATTTTTCTAGTACCAGGATCATATCCAGATGTGATAATCTCTACCAGTGCAAAAATAGAAAAGCCATTGAGATACTTAAAAGGCCAGATTGTATCAATAAGTGAGATGATACATGCAAACTTCCTCCTGTTAGAAAGATTTTTTTAAAAAACATTCTTAACATTTTTGCTATTGGTGGAACTTTAACATTTTTTTCTAATCAGTGATTGTAGCGCCTCTACAACCATCGTTCTAACTTTTATCACCCAGTGGATGACTTGTGTGATCAAATCGAAAGGACCCGCAAAATATGTCTTTTATATATGCAACCCGTAAAAATCTTCGTTTCAACATATATATATATCATTAAAAACCAGTCAACCCTTAGACAATCCCAATATATATATATAAACACAATTTATGTATGAAACAAAATAAATATGTTGTAAAATAATGACTGAATCAACTTTTGTTGTAGTACACCAAATTTATAGCAATCAATTGTTAATATGAAAACAAAATAATTAAAATTTCAGAGCATGCTCAGATACAAACTATTAAATGTATAACTCAAAACGTAGTTAGAATTAGCAATGGACTTTCTATCATTTCATTTATTGAACACAATGCCAATTTTTTGAAAACAATAATCATGTCCAATATATCTTGCATGAGAAAAGAAAAAATAATTATGTTGCAAATGTATATAGATTTTTTTGTATTGGTAAATATACTGCCTAAGAGATGTTGATAAACCAGACTTCCCTTAATCATACCAAATTTCTGAACAATCCAAGACCCATACCTACAGTATAATACACAATTTGATGTTTCTCAGTCGCAGAAACTATAGTTCAAATAGTTTAATAAAACTTTTAAATTAGCTGAATTTAAGATTAATTAATATATATTATAAAATCAACAAAGTGGAAAGTTTTTAAAAAATTTTGAACGGAAACTTACATAATTTAATATATTTATAAATGGAACATAAAAAGTAAAGTATATATTGTATAGTTTTGGGTTTAAATAATTGGCGAAATTCTAAACTTTTTTTTACTAAAGGTAAAATAATGTTTAACATTTAATGTTAAATTATAAATTTATCAATTGACATTATTTTTCTTTTCAATAATCGAATGTCAAAATTTTATTCTAGGTTGATAACATAAATGTCATTTATTACACCTCATTTCTTGTTACATTTTGACTCGTTTGACAGAGCGTTATTGATCGAAATATAATAACTGTATTTATGTCTTTTTAAATAAAGTGAAAAAATGATATCTTGTTGATAAAGTACCAACATTATTTTTATCTATTTAATCAAAGTTGATATTTAAATAACATTAATCATTAAAAATATATTTGCGGAAGACAGGAAAGTTAGTAAATAAAAAGAGAACTTTTGCCTAATTAATTTTTACTGAATTTGTTTTATTGCTAGGAAATTCAATATTTTTATGTATTTACTAAACCAAACTCTGATTTTTATTTAAAGTTATTAGTTATGTACGGTATTTCCAATCACTGATGATTATTCAGTTATAAGCAGCTTTGTTATTATACTTATGTTATAACTAAATGATATTTATTTATTACATATAAATAATTATATCATATATAAATAAATGAATAATTTTCTTAAAAAAAACGTAATTTTCATAATTAACAATGAAATATATATATATATATAATCAATCTCTTGGAATCCAGTTCAAAATTTCAATTGTCCATCTATTATCATCTCTTCTAGCAATATGTCCAGCCTATCTCCACTTCAGTCTTTTAATTTTTTCAATGAGGTCAGTAACACCTGTTTGTTCTCTTATCCATACATTGCGTTTTTGATCTCTTCTTGTTACTCTCAACATGCATTTTTCCATACTTCTTTGAGTGGTCTGCAGTTTCTGTATTGCTCTTCTATTAAGTGTCCAAGTCTCAGATCCATAAGTAAGAACTGGCAAAACACATTTATTAAAAACCTTCCTTTTCAAATACATAGGCATATTTTCTTTTAGTATCAAGTTATTTCTACCCAAAACAAAGAGACCACATCTGAGATGGATGGATGAAATAAGAAAGTGTGCAGGGGAGATGTGGAGAAAAGAAGCTAAAGATAGAAAAAGGTGGATTGAACTTGGAGAGACCTTCATCCTGCAGTGGATTGATAATGGTTGATGATGATGATGATATATAATAATTTATCATATACTTTCAACTATTTTACATCTTTGCAGTCATTTTTAAGGATCTACAAACAAAAAATACATATTTATAAATATATTCAACAATAAACCATCTTTCTTATATCAACAACATTTCATATTCCTCATAATAAAAATATGAACAATACATAATTATATTTTACTTATATCGCCCTACCCAAACTTTTTTTTTTTACATCATTTAAGTACAAATCTATTTTAATGTATAAAAAACCAACCTTAAAAAACAAAACAAAAACCTATTATATCAATTTAATCCACCCCTAATTTTAAATACAGGGGATTTGAACTCAGGCTTTCAAGCAGCCTTCAACTATCCACACTATCCCCTACCAGTGATACACGTGACCACATACATGTAGAAAAAATAAATAATCACCAATATATGTATTTTGTACTGAACCAACATTCATCAGTTGGTCCAGATTACCATCTCCCATATATATATATATATATATATATATATATATATATATAATCAGTACTCAGTTTATATTAAGATAGCAAACCCTCATATTTTAATGGACAGGCTCCAATCTATTCCAACCTCCAACTCTTCAACCATCCATACCATTGAAATCTGATGATGGATGATGGAAGGCAAGAGTTGAAGATTGGAGTAGATTAAAGCCTGAGAATTAAAGTATAAGGGTTTGCTACCTTAATATAAAACTGAGCACTGATTATATATATGTGTGGAAGATGATAATCTGGACCAACTGATGACTGCTGTTTTAGCACAAAGTACATATATTGGTGATTATTTTTCTTTTCTACATATATGTGGTCATGTGTATCAGTGGTATGAGATAGTGTGGATAATTGAAGCTTACTTAAAAGTCTGAGTTCAAATCCCCTATATTTACAATTAGGCTCCAGTTATATGAAGAGTACCTATATTTCAAATATTTCCACCCCTTATTGTGAAAAACTTATTTCATCCTCTAACCATTTATCAAACATATCCATATCAATTATCTGCATTCCTAATCTATATCTTCGTTATCATTTTTGAAAAAAAACAAATTCACTTTTTTCTTCCCTTTAACCATTTACTTATTTTATCAATCCAAAAAACAATTACTTTTATCTACCTTCCTTATCTATACCATTAATTCTTTTTAAAACAGGATTATATTTAAAAAAAAAAAAAAATTATACCAACATTAAAAATAGGACTTTTAAATACCTAAAGCTTATAAACATGTATCAACAAATTAATCTATAGGGTATATGAGCATAGACTTTCACATGACCCACCACTCTCCACACTATTCATAACTCTGATACACTTGCAACACATATATGTTGAAAAGATAAATAATCACCAATATACATATTTCATGCTGAACCAGCAATCATCAGTTGGTCCAGATTACCATCTCTACACATATATGCTATAAGTGCTCAGATATATATTAGGATAGCCAAACATCATACTTTGATGGACAGACTTCAATCTACTCCACACTCCAACTCTTCAACCGTCCATCTAATTGAAGGGTGTGACAACAGTCTCGGCCTCAGGGTGGCCTTTGAGCATTCCATCATCAGATTTTCAATTGGATGGACGGTTGAAGAGTTGGAGTGTGGAGTAGATTGAAGCCTGTCCATTAAAGTATGAGGTTTGGCTATCTTAATATATATCTGAGCACTTATAGCATATATGTGTAGAGATGGTAATCTGGACCAACTGATGATTGCTAGTTTAGCATGAAATGCATATATTGGTGATTATTTATCTTTTCAACATATATGTGTTCAAGTATATCAGAGTTATGAGATAGTGTGGAGAATGGTGGGACGTGTTAAAGTCTGTGCTCATATACCCTATATATTACATATATAGACACAGGTATATAGTAAGCCTGTGTGTTTCAATTATAACAAACTAATCTGTAGCTGAATTAGCTATTAGCTTTATAGGATCAATGAGTTACAGTCTAAATATGGAAAGATAATTTTAATATTTTAGAATATATGTAATTCATAAATAAAAGAAAACTATTGTAGAGATTATTAATTAATCAGAAAAGCATGATTAGTTTTCAACTTAATGGAAAACATCAAATGTCGATAATTTATCTTAATGCCCGAAAATGTCACTTAAATGAAGATGTAGATTATTTTTTATATAGATGGGCAGTTTGTTACAGATAAAATATGTTGTAGTATATTTTTAAAGATAAAAATAGAAAATAATTTAAAATAAAAACCCTATCAGCAAATTTGGATTTAAGAAATAATATAAAAATAGTCATATATCACATGACCCCATTTCTTTTTAGAAATAATATAATGCATACGTTTGTTTTTCCAAATTGTAGGAGTTGCATACAGAAACGGTTCATTGCATATTTTTTGTTTGACGAAATGATATAAAATATGATTTACACCAACTGTAAGAGATACCTCTAGAAAATATGATTTGATGCAAACATAGAAAGATAGAAACTACTATGGCATTTTTAACATTTAACAACTATAACGTTTAAGATCTTATAGGTATTTTAAAAATATTGTCTGTCAGTCTTGAAAATGTCTCAGAGTATAACAAAATAATTGACATCTAATTGAGAATAGCAAAAACAATTATACCGCAATTTGATTATAATTATATTGTTGAGACAAAGCAGTGCATACTGGGAAAAAATAAAATATGGTCATATATTAAAATATCTCATTAAGATAATGTGATATCTGGACCTGTGTTAAATTCTGTGAAACTTAACTATAAATAACATACAAAATGAACAATGGCAAAAAAATAAAGTATAGAAAAGAATAAATTCTAAAAGATTTAAAAACATGTTGATAATAAAATGTATTTTATTAATAAATAAAATGGCATTTTAAAGAAACATAACCTATTTTGTAATAGCATCTATAGTATAAAAGAGATGAATCATCCAATTAGATTTATATAAAGATATTATCATCAATAATTTAAAGGTTTGAAAAAGTTTTCAGCTTCAATGAAGCAAATGTAATTTTATAAAGGTTTGAACTATCTTTTATTCATATACATTATTTTTATATTAAATAAGGCAAAACTCTCCTTACAGTAGTGCCACCCTGTGCCAACCAGAGTAATCAATGGATTCCATTAGGGATGGTACTACTATTTGGAGAGTTTTGCCTTGTTTAATAACAATTATGTGCTAGTATAAAAGATAGTGATCATGTGATTATTTTTATGTGAATGGCTTAAGAATACATTTTTATAAAGTCAGTGAGAATATAGACTTTAAAGGTAAGTTTAGAAAATGTATATACTACATAGAAATATATTTACATAGTGTAGTAATGCTAAAGGCTAAATGGGTGTATAAGCAATTATTAAAAATCAGTCAACACTTAGACAATCCCAATATCAATAACAATCAACAATTTCTACCTGTTGTCAAGGCAAGACAACTGTTATAAATTGTATATTGGATGATATTAGGATTGAGTAAGTGTTGACTAATTTATAAGTATATCTATATGATTAAAAGCCAGTCAACACTTAGACAATCCCAATATCAATAACAATCAACAATTTCAAACTGTTGCCAGGGTAACTTCCTTTTAACAATAAAAATGGAATTCTCACCTTTATTAATGGTTTAATATATATATATATATGATCAATAGATGGCATTTTACCAAAAACACCGACCAAGCATATGTTTCTTTACATAAACGACAGCAAGTTAACGTGATTATAACTTGTTTTTGTTTTTCATAAATGTACCTTTAAAGGTTTTTGCAATGATATATATTGCAGAGGCTTTGACTATGTGGTGAAACTGAACTGAGATCAGACCCATATAGCTATCTGGCTTGTTACACTGAGTTTGACGACTTTACCAGTCTGAAAAATTCATGCTTGCAAACTGATAGAAACTTTTTGCATAAACACTTGGAATCAGTGTTTAGATCTAGTTTCTAGCTCTATCCTTCCCTGTTGATAGCAAACTAGCTTGAAATCAGCTGATCTGAGGGTGGGGAAAATGAAAGAAATAGTGAATTCTGACTCTTTTGTCGTTTATGTAAACAAACATACGCTTGGTCAGTGTTTTTGGTAAAATGCCATCTATTGATCATAAATACAAGTGACAGCAAGTTAATGTGATTACAACTTGTTTTTGTTTTTCAATATATAATATATATATATATATATATATATATATATATATATATATATATATATATATATATATATATATATATATATATATATATATATATATATATATATCAAGAATATACCCCAATGTATATGACTAGCTGAAAATTCAAATACCAAATGTTCAAATCACCCTCCCAAATGTTATGTTTTTTCAGCAACACCATCAGTTAATAAATATTCTTTTGAGGCATACTGTTTAATGACTGCATATTTATTCTCCGAGGGTATTGCTGAAAAAACAATGTAATTTTAAAGAATGTAACTGATGAAAATATTTAATAAGTGCAATTTTTTATTTATAATTTTATTCATAAAATATCACAGTCAGATGTTAATATGACAAAAGCCAATGAAAATAGTTAATTGTTCTCTTTTAAGTGGAAATGGGTCTTCTGGAGACCAGGCTAACTCTTGAGCCATTTCCAGCTTAGGTGCTTATTTAAACATATTAATTTGGATCCACCACTTAAGTGCTCATCCATATGAGTACATAATAATAATAAAAAGTCAGAAAAATAATGATGGAACATTAAAACATGTTGATCATCATCAGTGCTCTGGCCACTTAGTACCATTAATGTACTGTCCAACTATACACTTCATTTCTAAGACTAAACTAAAATAAAAGGTAGTGCATGGGTTTTAAAAAGTATTCTCTTTTGTGGCAACCAATATGATGATGATTGATCATCATTGTATGTTCTTAAAGCAGTCAATACATCCACATTTATATATTCAGCCCATGCTCGAATCTAACTAAGAATAACACAAGCTCTATTACTGTATATGATGAAGAGATGAAGGTAACAGATATTCTAAAATTATTTAGAACCACTGGAATAATTTTTAACAATAAAAAAAGTTTATTATATAACAATTAATAAAAGAAATGAAATTAAGGTCTCTAAAAGTAAGGCTACACATATAAGCTTTCTGATTTTGATTACTAAACAAATCTCAAATTATCACATTGTGATTTACATATATATGATTAATATATAAAATTCAAGTTACTATATAGTGGTTTACATATACATGTGCACCAATGTCTGGCATATAATATACAATTAATATATTTTAAATGATATTCAATAATGACAAAAAATCATTAAATTTTACATATAGGTCCTATTTTAATTTGTTACAATAATAATATTATATTTTCCTAATTAATTCCATTTGGAAAACATACAGAAAACTTTACACATGTATGTGTATATAAACAAAATATAGATATAATTTAAAATCAGATATTCAAATTCTATTACAGCTTCTTTTTTTTTCTTTTCAAACTAAAATCAATTTCTGTTTGACAGGTATTTGTTGATTAATTAATTATCAAGGGCTCTAAATATAAAATGTCTTTTTTTTTCTTGAACCTATTTATTTCTTAATTTATTATTGGCTGAGTGAATTAAAGTTCTAAAATTTGATTTGTCAATTAACAAACTCAGCTGGAAAAATATATTCATATTTAAATATTTATTCATTTTAGTATTGTTTGTAAAAAGTATATTAATAATTTGTCAGATTATGAAAGTGGACGAAAGTTTTTTCATAAATAAATTTCTATTTATAATTATAAAAAGATTCAATAGCAGAAGTCCTAAAAAGAAAGTTCATAACAAATTAGAAAGTTATGTGGACATCATTTATTTATTTCTCAATTTATGTTCATGTAAAAGTAAGTATTTTTTTACTAAAATCTTACTATTTTTCTAAAATAATTATATTTTCAGCATATTTTATCAAAATACATTATAATATGTAAGAAATACCAACAAAATACTCTAATACATTCATTTTTGTTTGAAAATCAAATAAAGAGCTTGGGGTGATGAAAATTGTTGACAGGCACTCTTCTTTTATTCAGATTGAGAAACAACCAATCAGCATCTAGGAAAGCCTGCCTTCTCCCATTGTTGTAGCTTCTTATGTAATATTATTGATTTTTTACTTATAAAATAATTCTAGAGAGGGCAGCATCTTACAGTACTTTTTAAGCTTTAAAATAAGCATAAAACACTATGATGATGTAAAAACTGATGTTTTTTGAGGCAACTTGAAGCCATGTATGTCAATCTGGGGTTGTTTTTCAGACCATGTTGTATAAATTAATTTTAACATATGTGCAAGAACGAAAGTAATTACTCCATAAAACAATATTTAAAATCCATTATCATAAATAAAATGTTCTTTTAATAAATGAAATCTATTCAAGTAAATAATCAATCTTTACTCATGATAGTTTATTAAATAATTGTTAACTTCTTAATATCATAGCAATAAAATAGTTCATTGCTATTTCTTTTTTGTACTTTTTTATTTTTGCAGTGTCTTTTATTTTAATGGCTTTTGTTATAGTTTCAACCATCCAGTAGTCTGTTTCAGATCTATAATGGATGAATATACACTAGAGTCACATTGTTTTTTATACTTTATTTAAAATCTGCTTCTGTACACTCAAAATTGCAAGTTACAGTTTATATTTTGTAAATAAGATTTGATTACAATAGAATATATATTGCTTACTGGGTTTCACATGCACGTTTTTCTATGTGTGTACTATGCATATAGAAGTCAAGATTATAGTATTAAAAAATTTTAAAAAATAGTAATGCAGTTAACAAATAATTGAGTGAACACATATATATATATATATTTGTGTATGGGTTCACTCATTTGCATTTATTCAAAAATTAAAAATAGTAACAAATGTATAAATCATATTCTTTTTTTTAGAGTAAAATGTACAATAAAATATCAGATTTTCATTGCAATTAAATAAGTTCTGGTCAACATTCTTTTGCTTCAATAACTTTCTTCCCTACAAAACTGAAATAACAATCTCATTATCAAAAGATTGTAGTCTTTCTACTTGATTTGATGTTTCAAAATTCATATCAACTTCTGAATTTGTATAGCCATTCCTACTTACCATCACCTATTTTAGATTCTCACTTAAATTCTTCAAGCTTTTATGCTTTTTTTCACCATTCCCAAATCAAATAACTTTCATTTTATTTTTAAAAAAATATACTTTACGAATTACATTAAAATTCATAAAACCTTAGCTTTACGCTTGGAAAATATTATATTAGATGGAATACTGTGAAAATTGGGTTATCGCAAAGAATAATAAATAAAGAATAAAAATTACATGCATTTAATATAAGCCAGAGAAATGTTATTAATACATGCAATTGCATACAATATTTCAAGATATGAAATTGTTGCTGTATTGTAAAATTTACTGAATTTATAATAAATAGCATTTTATTTTTATTTTTGGGGTACTTTTTAACTGAAATAGTGTTTAATGATATAGCATATATGACAGCAGCACTATTTTAGTTATATATTAGCATGTATACATAAATTGTCAATGCCTCTTGTCAAACACTGTTTTTAGCAACACTATCTTATGAACAAAAATAAAATTCAATGGGATAGTGTTGTTGCAATATATAGGGTTGACATTTTATTGTTTTCCTAAAATTGTGATGATGGTGTTTTAATTGTATTTATATTTTGTACTATTTTCATTATCTAACATTAAGAATTGAAGGTTTTTAGAAAAATTAACTTTATTTAAATATTCTGATTACATTCAACTGTTAGTAATAGCCCACAGGTTAGTAGATGGACAACATTTTGAGAAGAATTATTCTCCTCTCTTATTCAGGTGCTTCTGGTCTGACCAGTGACAGTCCTAGCTTGGGAATTGAACTGGAATCCTTAGATTCTTGAATATTGAATGTTAAGGTAATATAATACTCTCACAAACTGAGCCATCCTGTAAAATGAAGTTAAATACTTAATATTAGATGGTGGACATAGTTCAATAGATAAATATAATTGACATTTTATGTTTGAATTTTTTCTGCTAATGATATGCACTGGGTTTTTTTATATATATATATATATATATATATATATATATATATATATATATATATATATATATATATATATATATATATATATATATATATATATATATATATTGAACTGGATACTTTATCCAATTCAAGGGTTCTATCATGTAAATTAAAAAAAAAAAAACCCAAGTTTTATATATGCAATAACACACATACTTATTTATTTTGAAATCTTATCTTTTTATTTCTAAGTTGATTTTAGTATAAAATATTTTTTTTTTATGATGCTTGTTTTCTTTTAAAATAATTAAAAGCAAACAAGGTTTAATTAGTGCTCTTATATGTATTTTATTTAAACTAAAAAAAAAAAAATTTAATGTTAATGTATTTTAAAGCTGAGATTTAGTTTTGTATTTTTTTTTTATAAAAAAAAAAAATAATAATCATTTTTGTAAGATTAAGCCCTGTAAGATATTGTTTTCTAATTAAGATTGCATGGGAGATAATGAAGGACATAAATAGCTGGGTAATTTATTTTTTTGTTGGATTAGAGAGGAGGATTCAAAGAGATTATTCTGTTCATTCAGTTTTTTTATTGCTCACTTTCTTCTTATTGAGGATCGATCCAGATTTAGCTGTTATTGAACTGTTGCATTGTGAAAGTGACTAAAATTTCTTTTTTTGATATTGGTGCTATGGGAATCACCAAGTTGAATTTCCGTTGACCGACAATAACTCTATTTGCCGCGATAATAGCAGTCATTCAGACGCCATGTCTGTAATATATGCCATGAAGAATCTCCACAACATGATGGGCTGAGCCTTTCCAAAGATGAACCGCCGGAGCTCCAAATTGTGACTTTCATCATGACCTAACTGTCAAGTCCAGAGTGGATCCCGATAATGCCTCCAGACTTCTGAACCTGTAGTAAATGACATCCGTTGTAGAGGACTCCATAAACCGAACTTTGTGTGAACAACAGAACTTAATATTATCTCGAGATAACTTACCTTTCCATGTCAAAATCAGGGCTAAATCTCTAATTAAGTCTCTCACAGATCTCAGCTTAATCTTAAAAGGAAATTATATTTACGATGTGTAATTTATCAATTTAAATATTAATGTATTTTTGTTTATTTTACAGCACAATCTTAGTAGCAAGATTTTCAATCTTAAAATGTTGCGTGTTCGAGAGTGTAGGGCGAGTGATATTTTATGTGCTTAATAATTTCTCAGTTTTATGATTAACCCTTGTTAAATGCTCAGACTGACCTTAGTAGTTTTCTTTTATTTTTGTTTGTTTGTTTGCTTCGGCGTAAACTAAATCAAACTTGGCTTTGGCTAGCGATTGCGAGGATATATGATTTATTTATTTTTGGTAGAGATTTATTTGCTATAATTCAGATTGTGTAATTCATGTTTCTTTCTTGTGTGAGACTAACCTTGGCTCATTTCAATGTACTTGTCCATGAGCGTTTTGCAGAATTATGACATTCTTGGTTCCAACATTTCTTTTCTGGACTAAGAAAAGCTCATCTGCGCTGTCCCGTTATTCTCCACAAACATCCATCTTACTAAATCTCTATAGGGAAAAGGGAATTGGTTGGGTGAACCGCTAGCAAGAAGATATAAGCCATTATTGTGTCATAGATAAGAAATGAATGTGTCTGCCTGGGTATTTAACATAGTTCTGCTCGCATACACTCAATGTTAAGATCTGCTAAGTAAATGTATATCAAGTTTCATGTTTATTTTGTTATTATGTTTAATAAATTTACAAAGTTCTTATAAGTATTTTGGCTGACGTTTGTCTCAGTGTTTTCTCAATTGTCTGAACCACCTTCATTAGCTTTTGCTCTCCCTGGGTTTAGTCCGGCACATTCATGTTCGTATATCCTGCCCACCCTTAAAATAAATGTCTAGTTCCGGTTTTCGGACTAGTGGCGCCCTCATGGTCAGGATGTATGAAACAAAAATCTTTCGTCCGGCACAATATATATATATATATATGGAAATCTTGAATGTGTGAAATAATTTATTTAAATCAACTTAATTAAAAAGCACTTATCCTACAACAACTGCCCTGGGTCAAGAATCAAAGTAAATTGAGAGACTAATGGATCCAAAAGAATCAACTTAATTAGAAACCATTTAACCTAAAATAACCCAGGCTAAAAGTCAAAGTAAACTAACAGTCTGATGCATTCCAAAAGAAATCCTTTTTTAAATGCCACTTTAGATCTAACATAGAAATCAAAGTACTGCAGTTTACATTTATAGGTGTAAAGAAATCAAAGTATAACAAACTTTTCAATTTTCTTTCTATATAATAAAACGTCTCCATTGTTAAGTTATAGATTGTAATACAATATTTTTAATGAATGTTTAAATTGAAATCTTGAATGTATGAAGATAATCATTTCAATCAACTTAATTAGAAAGTACTTAAACTAGAACAACTACTTCAGGTCAAGAATCAAAGTAAACTGACAGACAGATGCATCCAAAAAGGGAATGTGTAAATCTGTCATCTAAACATTCATTAAAAATATTGTATTACTATATATATATATATATTATAATTTGATGTCTGTATTTCTTCAAATCAATATATGTCATCTTATAATTGAATATTTATAAATACAGTAATTAGATATATGTAAAGTATAACTTTAAAATTTTTATCTATTTAGGAGCGCATTCGACTATACTCTAGTCTTTGTCAACTAACACTTTGAAAGGCTAACCTTTCCACAATTTCATGATCTTAACGTTTGCTGCCTGTCTGTTAATTAAGTCTTGTTTGTATTTGTATATTAACATAGCTTTCTTTATTTTCCTTTTGTTGTTATTTTTTTTCAATTTGCAATATTTTTTACATTATTAGATAATTGTGGGAAGGTTAGCCTTGCAAAGTGTTAGTTGACAAATATTACTAGGATAGTCCAAAGCGCTACTAAGTGGATAAAATTTTTAAAGTTGTACTTTACATATAGCTAATTACTGTATAAATAAATATTCAATTATAAGATTACACACACACACATATATATATATATATATATATATATAGAGAGAGAGAGAGAGAGATTGAGAGACTCGTTATAGATCGCAACTATTATAATACTTTATCAATTTAGCATTAAAGAAAATTGCTAGATATTCATACAATAATGAGCGATGACAATAATAATTAAGGTTATAGATACAAAAAGTTAAAATAAAAAATACTATAACTTATTATACATAAAAACAACGCTAAAAGAATGAATATTTAACAGATCAAAAATTATTCATGAAATTTATTTAAAGTATTTAGTTTATCAATAAAAAAAAATAATTAGTTATATAAAGTATATTCAAATGTTTAAAATAAATCTTAGAATGCAGATCTCTAATATTCTTTCATTTTTGATCATAGGAAAGATAATCATCTAAGAAAAGTGTAGCTTCTTATTTAAGCAATCTTAGATTGATTCATATTCTTTCGTAAGTTATTTAGAGTGCTTTAAAGTGTGAAAAATTATTGAGACAATCTGAAGTGCGAAAATAGCATACTTTTTTCTTTAGTGTTTAAAAAGAAATGGTATTTAAAATCATTTCACTAAATATAAGGTTTTGTTAAAGAATTTACAAAAAATATAGTATGCATGTATATATATGTAAATAGTTATATATTGGACTTTCCATCATTTAGCTTAATTCTTAAATATTTTTATAAAAATATTCAATCTTACACAGAGTCAAAACATTCCATACAGCACTACACTCGGTGCAAGCCAGAGTAATCAATGGATGTTAGAATGTTTCTGTATAAAATCCCTATCTAGTGCCTACTCATCTAATATCACCAGACTAGTTTCTAGCTTTGGCTTTCATTGGTGAAGAGCCTTGGATATGAATGGTACTACTGTGTGGAGAGTTTTGTCTCTGTTTTATCAGATTGTGTAAGTAGCAAGAATGATGATCATGTGATGTGTAGTGGTTTAATATTCCATCTTTATTTATACTTTTCTATATACAGTTAACTGCTACTTCAAATAAATGTTAAAACATTTAAACCAGAAAAGACATACATTAGTTTGAAATATCTTTATTCAAGCTAAGCACTTTTCATATTTAAAATATCATAATCATAGCTTTACAAATTAACTTGCTCATTTTGTTGTTACATGTATTTGCTTGTTATTTAATTGGAAGAGATTTGAACCTAGACTTCCAAGCTACCTTTAATCATTCACTCTACCCTATACAACCAATACCCATGACCAAGTACATATGGGAAAGACAAATGGTATCCATTATCTATATTTCATGCTGAACCAGCACTTGTTATATAGTCCTAATCATCATCCCCCATAGATATATAATCACTGCTCAGTTTAGATCAAGATAGCAAATCTTCAAACTTTAATGAACAGGCTTCAAACTTCTTCATTCTCAACTTTTCAGTCTTCCATATCCTTAAAAATCTGCTTGTTATTTGTAAGATTTGCATAAAGTTAAATTTCTTGTTTTTAACCAAATTTATGTAAATGTTGTTTTTTGAGAGGCCATTTTTTAGATAAAAAGATGTTGGCTTTCATTTTATTTAAATGCATTTGTCTTCGACTATAGTCAATATCTCCTTAATCTTTCTTTTACTATCATCCTCTTTCACAGCACACAATATCCACTTTAGAAAGATCAAATTCTTGGTTTGACTGCAGATCATGTTTTAAAGATATTGAAAAGTACATATTGCTTCATTTTTCCCTATTATACAAGTAGTTATGCTGGACCAATCTTGGGGGCAGGCTCGCTCTTGTTTTGCCATAATATGCATTTGAGCAATAATTATTACTACACTTGAATTTATAAATCACTTCATGCACAACCTCTCTAGTTATGTGACTGGAAACATATTATATTTTCCTGCACATATGTATTATAGTTAGTAATAACACACATGTTAATATAGAACACAATGTTGTGTGTGTTATTATTCTCCTGTCTTCTTTAGGTATTGGTAGCCTAACCAGTGATGATGAGGAGAAAATATAATGAACATAAAGTGATGCTGCTGCAAATTGAATTATTATATTAGATTGATTATCACTTTATTTTAATAATCTATGTTTGGAAATGACTCATTAATATTGCTCTTAAAAAAGTAGAGAAATAAAGGAGAGCTAAAATAGATAAAGATATTGATTTTTGCATTTGACAAATAGCTAATTTGACTACTGTGTCATCTTAAATATGCATGAATCTAAAAGTCCCTGATTTCATTTTCATACTGGTGTGTGACTGTTACAGCTGATAATATCTGAAGAATACAGGAAAATAATTCAATTTAAAACATTCTGTTATAATTAACGTCTATATTATTAAAATACCACCTAACATCATCACATGACTTGTCAGTAAGATTTTCATCAAAACATCATGATCTCCATTTTATATGTTTACACATGCTGCTAATAAGATTACCAAACTTTTCTTACAGTAGTGCCACCAAGTGGAAGCCTTCATAATCAATGCCTGCAGGAAGGTTTGTGCATAAAAATCCCTATCTAATGCCTACTCATCCAACATCCTCAAACTAGTTTCTAGCTTGTGGTTTTCATCAATGGTCAGAATTGGATTTGAGAGCATTGCACTTAGATCTTAGGATCTAATCTACCCTCCAGCAGTTACCTTTTGCCTTTTTAGCTAAGTATAAATCTACGAGTCCAAAATGAAAACATAATAATGCATCTATGATTATGCAAGCAAATGGACTTGAATTGATAACAGTATTGTGTTTTTATTTTGGAATCATAACTTTATAGTTAATTAAAAAAGTAAAAGGTAGCTTCTAGAAATTTCAATTCGATTCTAAGACTTAGGTGCAGCTGTCAAATGCAATGCTCTTCATTGATGAAATCCATAAGTTAAAACCTAATCTGGGGATGTTGGAAGAGTAAGCACTAAATAGGATTTTATGCCCAAACCTTTCAGCATTCATTGATTACAAAGACTTGAACTTGGTGGTACTACTGTTGGCACTCTTATTGTCAGGTAATATTTTATTAGTCAAATCCGGGCTACAGAATAGAAGTGTTCATAGTTATAAAAAAACTAAAAATGCTATAATATGTATAGAAATTGAACTGGTTTCAGCTCTCTATGACCATGCAAGCAACTTGCTTAGATTGAATACATTGATGTTGTTAAGTTTAAGCTGATAGTTTAATTATATAATAGAGAGTTAAATAATGGGTACTGGAAGGCAGGCCCTTTCTATGGATTTTTGCTAGCTGGGTACAAAATTATCATTTTTATTTGATTTGATTTAATTCTAGGATAAGGTTAATTAATGTATCAGCCACTAGTTGACTTTCCATAGCAATTTTGTAACATATATTTTAGATGATTGTTAATTAGACTATAATATTGGCTGCATATGTATGCATACAACTACAAATCCAATAAAGTAGTCTGTCTTGAAACAGCATAGATACAGAATTATAGACCCAGTCTTGCTGATAAAACAGTGCAAACACATAAATAACCTATAATAAAATAAAATAATCAGTTAACATCAGAAAAATCAAGTATTGAAGCTTCCATTTTTTTATTACTCTTTTGATTATCTATTGATTTAATTTTTTTATTAAAGCAAGTTAGTTGGGCCACCCCTGAAGTGTATGGACCCTGGCACAGAACTTGCCTGCTGGAAGGACAGCGCTTCTCACTAATGAAAAGCATATTGTTGAGACTAATCTGGAGATATTGGGTAGAACAGCATGATGGTCAACACATTCATTGCATTTACAACTAGGGTTTGAATCCAGGCTTATTAAAATTCAAACACTTTCAGACATTAAGAAAGCTTAAGATAATTTGAAACAAATCAGTCAGACAAGAAAACAAGTATGTCATATGGTAAATGCATTGTTATCATTAGCTGACACTAGGTAGCGTGAACGTAGTTGCTGCCTTTATTATTACAGTAGAGCTGTTGGAAGGAATACTGGCCTAGAGTAACTATTTACAAGATTATTTTACTTTTTAAATTTTTACCATCCCAACTCATTCTCTTCCTTGATATATATATATGTTTGAAATTTGTGATTGTAATTTTTCTCAAGACATTTAAAAGCTAAAATAGATTATGGAAATAGTCTAACATATAATTAAAATAACGTGCCGTTATCACAAAATTTCAAATACATATATAAAGAAAGAGAAATGAGATACGGGATGATAAAAATCTAAAAAGCAAAATAATCTTTTAAATAGTTACTCTAGAGCAGAATTCCTTCCAATAACTCTACTGTAAACTTATCTAGTATATATAAGTAATTCAACTGTAATAATGTTGATGTGATGTGATGCACTGTGACTTCTCCTTAAACGGAGTCAGGAATCTCTCAGCAACTATGCCCAGAGAAACCTGTTAGCCACTTTATCTTCCATTTCCCACTCTAAATTTTCCCATATTCTGCTCCATCCTATATTTCCACAACATAATCTTTGTCAACTCTATACCCTTTATATCTAAATCCCCCTTATCTTTTCCCAAACCCAGCAGCTACTTCCACGCTACCTAGTGTCAGCTAACGATAACAATATACCCACTGAATGACGATACTTGGATTCTTTTCTAGTTTGACTGCTATGTTTCGAATTGTCTTAAGCTTTCTTAATCATTGAAAATTCTCTCAATTTTAACCGTTCTGGATTCAAATCCTTGTCGTAAACGTAATAATGAATGTGCTGATCACCATGCTAAAAGAATTTTCGAATTATTTATATATATTAGTCAGTTCAAATCCTATCAGGAGAAAAACAAATTTAATAAGTAAACGATACTGAAATATAAATGTTTGATCAGGACAGCCGCTATCGATATTTTTGAATACTTTATATATATATTCTTTTTTATAAAAAGAAAAAAATGTAAGTCTTTTAGAAACTCTAAGTCATGACCTGAAAGCATAGTCGGCAACTTTAGAAAATTCTTTTAAAATGATTAAATCAATTTGGCCTTATGTTGACGGTCGATTGATGTTTGAAAAATCTTTTATTTATTATTGTTTGTTATTCAAAATAAATAGATTTAATTCATTTAATTTTTTTTTTTATCTAAATAATAGCGAAATTGTGAGTAATATCTAAAATGACTTCAAATTAATGTCGTTGCTAAATAAACAAAGGCCGTGTTTCGGAAAATAAAATTCCTGTTTATTATGAAATAAAAGAATTAGCTAAGAAAAAATAAAAATATTTTATGTTAAACCGAAATATCTATTTTATAGTTTAAATTACTGGGCTAACTAGAATTTTTGGCCCTCCACATAATTTCAAAAATAAAAAATGGTTACTTTATTATTTATAACGTGGGCCTTAAGATTTGTTTGAATTTATATAAAGTGGCCCTTACGATATGGGTTCCCATACGCATTGCATTGGTTTGCGTCGCGATAGATATACAACGTCCACCAGGTATATCTCCTGTTATATTTATCAAGATAGTTGCTAAAATTTATGCCAAGACCTTTACTATAATAAGTGTTTTAAAAAAAAACCTCGGTATTAGAAAATACTAAAATTTAGTTAGATAACTCATAAAATGAATAAAATATCAAAAGCGTAAAAGAATATTTTATATATGATTAGGAATATTAAGTTCTTTATTAAAACGCAGGTAAACTAATTACGCAACAGAATAATTAAGCCCATGCAAAGAATAAAAGAGTAGTATCTATATCATTAGGAATATTAAGTAGTTTACTAGAAGATAGGTAAATTAATGATGCAACTGATAATTAAGCACATGGGTTGTTCTTTTATACTGTACGCACCTTTTTGATATAATTTGTTCTCAGACCAAAGCCCTATGCTCAGAGACATTTTTTCAAATTTCTAAGAAAATTCAGTAATAGAATTTTTGATGATTCTCAATGTATTTACATACGAAATATTTTGTAGTTATAATACCAACAATGCATTGGTGATTGAGCGGCCAGCGACAGCTGCTTTACAAGCAGTTGTCCTGGGTTAGTCAGTTCGCTTCCCGGCTGATGCTATGACACATGAGAAAAAAAAGATTCTGGATAAATATGAAGAGCATTGAAAAATTTCCACAAAATATTTTTACAAGGGTAACTTTAAATTGATATAACATCATGCATAAGTATTGCATAGGTCAGTTACAAATACCTAATAAAAGAAATCTCAATGAGATAAATTTGCATAAATTAATTATAAAAATACAATACTTTTTATGACTGATAGTCACTTTCTTATCAATCAAATGTAGTGCAATTACATTCAACCATTAAAATGCTAGCAACTCAAGTGATAACAGTTTAGTGCTTGCATTAAAAAGAATTGTGAGTGGCCCAAGTTTGCAGTGATATGGCATTTGGTGCAGGCAACAATGTAAAATCAACTTCATGGTCTAAAACTTGCACAGATCATTTGTGGTTTAACTTGAAAACTTCACTTTGATTAAAAATTGTTTAGTTTCCTCAGAAAAAACACTTTTGTGCCATAACTTTAGATCATAGTATTAATGTTATCCTATACAATAATGATCCATGATTTTTTTTAAAAAAGCAGATTTTGATGCAATGCTTTTATTAATGTTAAAGTTGGAAAAAAATCTGTAGAGGTCAGCAACTTACAGACTGCAGCTAAAAATAATCTTAAGTAATCAAAAAAATTGCTTGGATGAATGGTAGAAAAAATTGATAAATGAAGCAAAGAAAGGGATTAATAAAGAAATTAACAGTGTTTTCATATAATAAATATGATGTAACTAGAATTGTATGGAAGAGAGTTGCAGTAGCAGGGTTAACACATGGTAATGATTTATTATGTGTTAGTAAAGGTGTATTAAATTACTTAGAAAAAGTACAAACAGAAATAGGAAGACATGCATTAGATGCAGATGCTAGGACAGCAAAGGAGGCAATTCAAAATGAAATGGGATGGTCAACTTTTTATATGAGAGATGAAAAAAGTAAAATAAAAATGTTTGGTAGGTTGCAGTTTATGGATAAAAGAATAGCCAAAATAATATTTAATTGGATTATGAGTAAAGGGCAGGCAACAAGAGGGCTGAGAAAGGTAATGTGGTATGCAGAAGATTTGGATAAAGAATTTATATCAATATACTTGTACAAAAAGAGAAATGATTCTCTTAGGAGAATTGTTGAGTGTTACAGTGGTAAGGAATGGGATAAAAGAATAGATGCATTAATAAAGAATATGGAGTTGGAGAGATGGAGAACTAATATGGAGAGTAAAAAGAGTTTAAATATATATAGAAGTAAACAGAACATTGGGTGTGAGTTAATTTATGATAATAACAAGGAAAGTAGTTTATTGTTTAAGGCTAGAATGAGATCTTTAGCAACAAGAAAATATACATGTAAATGGAAAAACATAGGTGATTTAGTCTGCAAATTGAGTAAGGGAATGCATAAAAAATATTAGGCATCTATTAATTGAATGTAAATGCTTGAAAGCAGAAAGGGTACAAATAATGAAGTTATGGAAGAATAAATATGAACAAAATGATTATACAGAAAGTGAGTTATTGTTTTTTTGCTGGGTTTGGGAAACAATAAAAGGTATTTAGATATAAAGACCATAGAGTTGACAAAGATTGTGTTGTGGAAATGGGATGGAGCAAAATATGGAAAAATTTAAAGTGGGGAATGGAAAATAAAGTGGTTAACAGGTTTCTCTGGGCATAGTTGCTGAGATTCCTGACTCCATTTAAGGAGAATTCACAGTGTATCACATCACATCAAGATCAAAAGACTTTTTTGTTCTTTTGATGGAAAAAAAGCCCAGAAGATATTCACATCCTTCTGGTCAAATTTCACATGAAGATTTTGAAGTATAATTTAAAATGATTTTTTGCTTTTAATAAAGTGTTTTTGATTAAATTACTAAACATCATATAATCACCGTTCTTTATGATTCTGTTGATATTCTTGGTTTCGTTTAAGGAGAAGCCACAATACATCACATCACATCCTCTGTGTTTTGGATTAGTTTTACACAATGATTGATTATTATAAATAAATACATAGATAAAGGTAAACTTTCAATTTCTTCATTTACATTCTTTTTAGTTAATAATTTCGACCATAATAGAAAGAAAAATAATATAATGTATGTTCCTTCACTATCTGTTAGAATTGACTTGGTGTTACGATCTTTTAAAATATTGTAACTTCTGTAAGAAAATATCACATTTTAAAGCAGAATTTGGTTGAATTATTATAAATCTATCTTTATTCATTCACATCAAAAAAAAAAAAAACAATAAAAACGAATCTGTTAATTTTTAGTATGATTGTTTATATAAGTATCATAGTAACATTTATGGTACATTATTATATTTACAGGTCAGTTTTTAAATATTTAAAATGGTCAAAATTAAATTAGAAGTAAATCAAGTCAAATTTATAAATTTTAGTACAAAATAAAGATTTTACTAAAACAAAGGTTGAGCACTTGTAAAAGTATCACCAGATATATACCAAAAACTTTCAGAATGTTAGGTGGTTGAATATCAAGTTTTAAATCATAATCATTATTATTATTATTATTTACTATTATTATTACTAATAGTTTTAACAAGGCTGTAAACCTTAGCAATGAGCGCCTGAAAAAATCGTCACTAGGGACCTCTGTAGGTCTTTAAAACACATGCTTACGCTATCTCTTTTCTTCATAGCGTAAGCATGTGTTTTAAAGACCTACAGAGGTCCCTAGTGACGATTTTTTCAGACGCTCATTGCTAAGGTTTACAGCCTTGTTAAAACTATTACTGAAATAATAGTGAGTGTTTAATAAAATTTATAATTACAACTTTATATTATTATTACTATTTGTTTATATACCAGTTTACAATAACCCCATGTAATAAAATGTCATGTGTAAAATTAAAAATACAATACAAAAATTAATGTACAAATATATAAAACATACATAAAATAATAAAATTAACAATTGAAACAAAAACAATAATAATTGGAATATAAACAATTATCATCCAATAAGATTATTACTAATAAATTATAGTTATACACATATAACAAACCAATATATATATATATGAAAAACAAAAAAACACAAGTTAAAAAACTTGCTAACGCTTGTATTTATGATAACAGATGGCATTCTACAAGCGTTAGCAAGTTTTTTAACTTGTGTTTTTTTGTTTTTCATAAATGTACCTTTGGGTCTTTCTTGTAATGATGTATATTGCAGAGGCTTCTACTATGTGGTGATACTGAACTGAGATCAGACCCATGTAGCTATCTGGCTTGCTATGCTGAGTTTGAAGACATTAACGTGTCTAAAAGATTCACGCTTGCAAGCTGAATAGAAACTGTTTCATAAATGCTCAGAGTTTGTGTTTAGATCTAGTTTCTTATTCCTGTCTTTCACTGACATAGCAAATAGCTTGAAATCATGATCTGAAAGTGGAATTAAAGTTAGAGATAGTGAATGCTCGCTCTGACGTTTATGTAAACAGAAAACTATGCTTGACGGTGTTTTTGGTAGAATGCCATCTAATATCATATATATTGTAACGGTCAGGTTTGTACATTTGCTCAACAGACTGAGAGTCCAAGCCAGAGAACCAAAAGCTGACCAAGTCGGGATAGTAATACCCTATGTCTGATCATACCTTAACTCTCTCACTCGTGCTTCCAAGTCAACCCATCGCGAATGACATGCCTGAGGTTACACTCGATACCTCTTTGATCACGTTCCAGCAATAGCAAAGCAGTAAAACATGAGACATTCCCCCCTTATTACATATTCTATTATATACCTTAACTAGTGATTCATAAGATAATGAGCAAGTAATGAGACTGAGACAAATTTATATTTCATAAATTTAATATAACATTTAATAAATATTGACGCATAGCAAGTTGCGTATAGCTAGCTCACACGCAGGTGAGGGAACACTAGGGTTATAAAACAAGATTACAAAGCCATGAGTGGATTCTCTAGGTTATCAAATAATAATACAAAGCAATGAGTGGATTCTTAGGGTTATCAAATAATAATACAATGAGTGGATTCTCAGGGTTATCAAATAATATTACAACGTAATGAGTGGGTTATCATGGTTATACAATAATATCTCAAAGCAATGTGTGAATGCTCAGGGTTATAAAATAATATTACAAAGCATGACTTTTTTAATAAGCTTATGTCATCTTTCATGTTCTAATTCATGCCATGTTTTATATATTTCAAATCGGTTATAATTAGCTAGCTAGAGTGATCGATTTATTGATAAATGATGGAGATTATATGGTCTAAGATATTATAAATACTAAGTTTAAGATTATATTATTAATATATCAAATCATATTATAGAGACATTTGCGTGATATATAATTGTTATACAGATAAACACATTAACTCTGATTCTAGTTCGGATCAACGCCGAAATTACTTTCTAGGGAAAATGAACTGAAATGTGGTGGCAGTTGAACGTCAGATTCTAGGGCGTTAGAAACTACAGTATCGGATAAGTGCGACTCGAATGCATTCTTAATGGGGTTTATTACCTAGTAAACGGTTCCCTAACCGATCTGCTTGCTATAATGGAAGAGGCCTTTTAATTCAATGAACAGAAGATTGGCTTATGAGCCCTTTGGAAACGCTTTGGTTCCATTAAGTATGAATAATTGTCACATTTGCCTAAACTTTCGAGGCGTGACTTAATGAAATACGAAGAAAATGTCACCGTTGCCTAAACTTTCGAGGCGTGACTGGACGTGGAACAATCTTGAGATGGGCCATTATAGACATAGCAAGTAGAAATGCATATTTATGCAAATTAGCAATACATTCGGAACACTAGATTAATATTTTATAAATTAATTACGCCAAAATCTTAGCTTCTTCAGTGCTACTACCACCGGTCAAGTTCATAAACGAGATTATTAAATTATAAAATGATGGCGATAATGAGAATCGGATTTAAGGTTTTTCTGCATAGCTACTTATAGAACTGGGAACATTAGTTATATGTAGTATAACTAGATCTAATATCAACTGATTTTTAAATAATAAAATATGAGTTATAAAATAGCTCACGCAAATTTTGATGTTTAAATAAATTACACATCTTAAATAATTCGTCAAAATAGACCTTACTAATAATGAAAAATGGGTTTTAACTAACGAATGCAAATCTATATTTTAAATAGCTTGCGTGAAATATATTTTTTCAAATAACTGACAAAATACATATTTTAAATCACTTACGCAAATATAATTCTTAAATAACTTGGGCACAATCTTGAGTTTTAAATAATATACGTAATATATGTTTTAACTAACTTTAGTAAACATTTTCATTTTATATAACTTTAGAAAAGATGCGTTTTAAATAATAGACGCTAAATATACCTTTTAAATAACTTTAGCAAAACATTTTCATTTTCAATTAACTTGAGAAAAAGATGCGTTTTAAATAATATACGCAAATATACATTTTTAAATAAGTTTATCAAAAGATTTTAAATAACTTGTTCGGGCATTATAAATATCGATTCACTCTATCACATATAATTCAGAAAAGAGTCTTGACTATATTCTTTATATCGCAATACTCTGATATACTAAAAGTGATTACTCACTCCCCTCCCCCGATAATTTATTAACACACAAGACTCCGTTCTGATAAAAACACAGCATAAATCAATAAACATGAACTTAAAACTATAGATAGATGACATAAGAATAAATTGCATAAACAATCAATAAGATTTATAATTTAGAAATGAATTTCTTGTATAGTTTTATATAAACTAGATGTTTAGAATTATTTAAAATTATTAATGATCAACGACTACTTAAAATTAATAATGATCAAGCAAGCATTTGGAGAGTGTTCTAAGATTTAAACAAATTTAAGATAAACATTTTAAGATAACTATTTTAATTGAACATTTAGAAAATATTGATTATGTGATTTAGTTAGCTAGCTTTCATTTAGGGTACGTTTTAGTTATGAGATTTAATATGTCAGAAAGGATTTACCGGCAAAGTCTCTTTTAAGGCATTGTTTCCATGTGCTTCTCACTATATTCAGTCAGGCTGGGCTTCGCTTAGGTTTTAGTCTGGATGTAGCTTCGCAAATTTATCTCTGTGGCAGCTTTCCCCATTTCTCTGGTCTCTTAGATACAGCTTCTTTCTTACTGTGATGGGCATGGTGGAGGTTTTCTGTCATCGGTAGCCGCTCGTGGAAGAGCAAACGGCTGTCTCTTTGTCTTCTAGCCAACGGTCATTTTTGGAGTAGCTTTGATGGTAGCTTTTTAAGATTTAGATTTCTTAACGGCAGGAACAGTCTTATTTAACTTCAGTTCTGGTCACAGCAACAGCAAAAATTCAAGACGGATGATTTTAGATGATGGAAGAGCTAGGTTAGAGGCTTTGGTGGCTATTTGGGCCCCTTTTTATGCTATATTTTTGACAGTAGTAACCTCCTACTTTGAGTCATGCCACATCACAAGATGACTAGTTCAAACTAGCCTTTAACCAAATATCCAGTTAGTAAAAATATTAAGTATATCTAAATCTGGACTTGGTAAGACTCTATTGTTTTAATTGACGTCAGTTTTAAAAGATATATTTTTAAGAGAATGGTCACAAGCAATTTGTATAGATTTATGCCTGACTGAATATTATAATTGGTCTTGGTTATAATTTTTAAATAGGTCAAATTTTGGCCAAAGATTTATTTTTAGAACGAAGTGTTAAAACTGATAAAACTTTCGGCTTGTAATTTTAAGCAAACAAAAGAATTGAAATTTTCTAACTTAGAAATTAGTTAAAATGAATACGGACTTAAAATAATTATTGAGAAAGAATATTGAAAAATAAATAATATTATAAATTTAACTTATTATGCTGCTATATAGATAAATTAATTATACAGTTATGTTTATTTCAGTTTTAACAAATCTAATGGAATATGCTCGTATATAAATATTTATAATTAGTAAGGACGATTATATACGCACATACTCGCAATATTATAAGCAAAGTTTTTTTTAAAATTTAAGAAATACACGCCATCTGAGTACAACAAATATATACTATTATCAAAGATAATAGGTGAAACAGGTGTAACCGTTTCAATATATATATATAATTAAAATTACCCCAAATGCAAAATTCAAACAGACCAGCATAAAAATAATATTGAAACACTACAGTTTCTTCTTCTTTTGAGGCTTTTGATAAGATTAATAATTTTAAAATGAAAAGTAATTTGGTATTTGGCAGTATAGATATTGAAAATATGTATCAGTCTGTTAATAGGGTAAGCAGTATTGATATTCTTATGTCTGTATTGATTAAGAAAGGTTCTTTATCAAAAAATAAAATTAAGGTAATTAAAGACTTGCTTTTGTAATTGGAAGATTCTATGTATTTTACTTATAAAGGTAATTTTTATAAGATTAAGAAAGGGTGGATAATAGGTTATATTATTTCTCCTTTAGTATGTTCAGTTTATATTAATTATATGGAAAAGGAAATTATTATTAAAAAAATTGTTTATATGTAAAGTTATTTGTAAAATATGTCGATGATTGTTTATTTGTAGTTGAGAATGATAATTTGAAGGAATTTGTAAAGGAGTTTAATTGTTTTGATCCTTCTATAAAATTTGTATTAGAAGGAGGGGGGTTTAGATTTTGGTAAGTTAAATTTTTTAGATCTTTTGGTGATTAGAAATGTAGAAACTAATTGTTTACTGTGTAGTCATTTTGTTAAAAGTAAAGAATTAAGATCTATAATTAAACCTGATAGCTATCAGTCTGTATCTCATAAATAGCTGCTTTAAGGAATTATTGTCATAGCAATATTAAATTAAATAATTCTAGTGGGGTAGCTTTGTTTCAGAAATATCAATTTTATAAAGTATACTTGAGGGTTGGATACTCTGATAAATTTGTTAAAAGTATTTTATTTAATAGTAATATTTGTAAGGATGTAAATGTAAAAGAAAAATATGATTTTATTTCTTTGCCATATAAATTGTATTCTTATAAAATTGTATGTAGAAATAGTAAATTGTTTGGAAATAAGAAAATTGCTTGGAAAAGGGGTGTTACATTGAATAATTTATAATTATAAATTTATTAAACGCACATTGATTACGTAAGTAATATTTACTGAGGCTATAACCTTGATAATATGCATATAAAATGCATTAGTAGGGACCTCTACAGGTGTTTTAATAATACAAAAGAAATTTTTGATAGAAAGACTTCCTGGTGTAGTATATTTTATTCCTTGTTTATTTAGTAAGAAGGTTTACATAGGTCAGAGTAGTTTGAGTTTAAATGAAAGAATAAAGGTTCATAAAAGTATAGTTAGAAATAGATATCTTAGTTCTGCTTTGTATGTCCATGAAAAAGATACAGGCCACACTATTGATTTTGATGAAGCTAAGGTTGTCTTCTTTGAGAGAAATGAAATCAAAAGAAGAATTAAAGAATCTTTATTATTGAAAATTTATTATTCTGAAGCAATTAATTTATTTAAGAGTTCTTTTAATATTAAGGGTGGATGGGAAGTAAATGGATTTGTGGGTAATGTTTAATATTATATATATTGTGTAGTTTTAGTAGTTCTTTACACTTGAGAAGTCTGCTTGTAGCAGTGAACCCTTTGGTAGTGTTTTAATATTATTTTTATGCTGGTCTGGTTGAATTTTGGATTTGGGGTAATTTTAATTATATATTGACTAGTTTAGCTTTATGCTTGTAATGTTTGTTTATATATATATATATATAATTAAGAGCATGCTAATGAGCTCTAAACAAGCTTTTTTTTATTATGATAAATGCTACTAGAAAGAAGGCATTCCAATCATCTTTATCTTAGATTGTCCCACTCCCCAGACTGGTTTTGACCTATGGGTCTCTTCAGTAAGGAGTTGGGACACTAGCATTGATCATAATAAAAAAAGCTTGTTTAGAGCTCATTAGCATGCTCTTAATTTTACATATTGGTAAAAGCAAGCTATATATGTCATGTGACATCTGAGTTTTTATTATTACTATATATATCAAGATCAATTCTCAAACTATTGGTTTATTGAGTAAATGAAATACTCTTAATCTAAAGTATAAGATTTGTTTTAGAGAAATAAATGAACTGTCTTCAGAGAAGTTTTGTCTTGTGGTTTAGATCAGAGTATTTTATTTACTTAATAAACCAGTAAATTGACTATTAATCTTGCTGTATTATATAATATCAATGATCAGGAATGTCTTACATATATGTATAGCATTCAATCAGCAATGCCCTATTTATTTTAGGGTGAGATAATGTCCGATTTTATACTATAAGTTCCTAAGATCAATTTCAGATTAAGCACATTCCATCCCAAGCAGCATATAATGACAACAATTATTGAATCTTAATAGATAGAATATTTCTATCTAAGAAAACTACTTATAATTTTAAAATCACCTTTTCTGCTGATAGTGAAATGCTTTCTTATTATTGCAACAGTAAACAATCACAGTTCAATAATATGAAATTGAAACTGAAGAAATATGCTACTGCCATTAATACATCCTTAACCAATAATTAAATATCAATAACATATGAAAACAAAGCAATAATACCAATCACTCTTTTAGCTTCCTTAGTATTTAAGCTTAGTTTATTGATGTTATAAATCAAACAGTGAAATCTGTATATTAGTTTGATTTATATACAGTATAAACACTCTCCAGAGGATCCGGACAGTTTTAACAATTCCCAAATTAAGTGAAACATCTATTTAATCCTCAATGACTATTCCCATAAGTGATACCACTATGAATTTTCATATGCCTTAAATTTATAGAATTTTTAAAGTTGAACAAGTGCCCATCTCAGAACTTCCCTAGGTATATCTCTATGTTGCAAAACAATAGTTTTAATTTAGGTTATAGTCTAGGTTTTGTGCCACTTTTTTGAAGTTTAGTAGTCTAAACTCTAAACATACATAATTTTATTTTCCTATTTTTGTGATCTATGATTTTCTTCTACTTTTGTATATAAATATTAAAATATATTTTTGTAAAAAAAATAAGAACCAAAATTACTTATATGTGAAATTGCTGTCTTAATTTTTCAACAGTGTATTATTTTCAGATGAAAACCAGTTCTCTGGTGGAAATATTTAAGATTGCAATTTTTCATATAAGTAATATTGTTTATTTTTTTGTATATTTTCTTTAGTTAGTTTTTTATATAGTTTATATACAATAAATATAGGAACTAACTAAAGGAATTAAATATATATATATAATTACAATAAAAATAATAATAATAATAACAGTAACCAACTATTATAAACAATCCTTAAATTCGCAGAAGTAATTTCGGTTAATTTCTTGAACTTGCCTCAACTACCATATATATATATATATGTGTGTGTGTGTGTGTGTGTGTTTCCCCAATATTTTTTGTAAGTAACACTTAAAATCAACCAAGCAATATCTGTTAAAAAACTTTAGTTTTCTTATTTTTTATATAAATAATATAATACTTCTTCAGTGTATTTGTTCATCATCATATGATCACATGTGGAAAAGATACATGATCTCCAATATACATATTTTGTGCAGCACCAGCACTCATCAGTTGGGCCAAACATAATCTCCCACACATATATACAATCAGTGCTAGGTTTATATTAAGATAGCATTTCCTCAAACTTTAATGGGAAGGTTTCAATCTTCTCAGCCTTCTAATTATTCAACCATTCATTTCATTAAAAAATTGACCATGGAATGCCTAAAGCCCTTATTGGATTTACATGAGAAGGGGTGGAGGACAAACAGACTGAAAAATTCTGAGTTCAAATCTTTCTACTTACAAATATAAGAAATATTCAGTATAAGCAAATTATATACTGCTTTAAAATTATGATACTCTTGTAAATAATATTTATAATAAAAAAATCAAATTTGGAACTTTAACAATATTATAAAAGAATACTTCTTTCATGAGAGGTATCTGATACCACTTGTAGCCTTTATTTTACAAAATAAAATTGTAGCCATTTTAGTTTAATGAGTATAACTGTAAATAATCATAGCTTAACAATCTAAAATTGAAATGAAAGTTATTGATTACTCAATTGGAATATGCATAACTAATAAACAGCCACCAATAAACTATGAAAAAAAATGGGATGGTAACATTTACTGATTTAACATTATTACTATTTAAGCTTAGTTTATTGATGTTTTTGTAAATCAAAGAGTGAAACATGTATATTATTTGGAGATTGTTAAACTAAGGCACTGTCTTTATGTCTGAATAGTTAAACAATAATTTGAGAGCATTTATTCTGTATGTAAATCAAATTAATGTACAGATTTCACTTTGTGTTCTATAATAATAGCAAAAACTAAGCTTAAAAACTAATCAATTCAGTAGTATCATTCCATTCTTTTCACTTTTTATTCATGTTTGATTATTAGACATAACTAAAGGGAAGTAGCACTAACTAACAGTTTCAATTTCACATCATTATGCTATGATTATTTACAGCTACATTTATTAAACTGATGTTACCTTTGGAATTTAAAGGTTGTTAAAATGAAGACATTGCCTTGTTTCTCTTAATAGTTAGTTATTGCCAAACATTTACTCTGTACATAAAACAAATTAGTATACAAATTTCACTCTTTGATTTATAGTATTGTCAATAAACTATGCTTAAATATTAGCAGCATTAAAAGAGTGGGTGGCATTACTCCATTTCTTTTTATAGTTTGTCGGAATGTGATTATTTGATTAGCTCAATGTGTACTTCTGTTTCAATTTCAAATTGTTATTATTATATATTTATAAAAATTTTACCAAGTTTTACAGGAATAATTTGTTTCAAATGATCACCATTTCCAATGCTTACACCAGCTGTTACAACAGTGGCAAATTTTTCATACAGTGGTGCCACCTAGTGCAAGCTATAGTGATCAATGTGTGCAATAAGGTTTGTGCATAAAATCCCTATCTAGTGCATACTCATCCAATATACCCAGACTAGTTTTATGCCCTTGGGAAGATGGTGACTATGATTATTGAAGACATCAAAATGTGCAGCTACTGAACTTGATTCAGATGTATGTGACCATACAAGAAAAATATAAATGAATGACCTTGGATTGAAAACATGATCATGTTTGCATTTTGCACTCATAACTTTACAGTTACCTAAAAAGCAGCTTCTGGTGGGTAAAATTCGATCCTGAGTTCTAGGTTCAGTGCTCTTACATTCAAGACTTCTCATTGATAAAAGCCACAAACTAGAAGACTTTGTTATGAATAATGGTTAGTGGAAAAAAATGAAATAATATAGACTTCAGTATAAGATTAAAAGAAAATGAGTACACAAAAATGATTGCGAAAATCATGTTCTTATTTATACCCACTATTTGTAAGTCTGCAAGAATTGCAAATATAAATGTTTCTATATAATATTTTATTCAGTGATAAGGTTTTTTCTATTATAATTCTGTAATTGTTTGTAGATTGCTATTTTGCACTTTAAATAAAATTGAACTGAATTTTAATACAGATTTTATTTCATAAGTAAGAAAGATTTGTGTGTTTTATGCTGTTTGTTTGTTTAATTTGAAAATAAATTTAGTAACCTAATTATTGACCTTGTTAGAATCTTTTTTATTTATATATTAAAATTTTTGAATCTTGTATTCTTTTATTTTGTGTTTACTTAAAACGCATAACTTTTTTACTTTTAAGTTTATTTCTATTCATTATTTTTTTAATTTAATTTGTTCAAAATATATATAGAGAGTATTTATTATAGAATATAAAATTGAATTTTATATATAGTGTGCAATTATTTGAGTGAAAAATAAGTTTATTTGTTAATTATTAACTTTTGCATTATATCTGAAATAAACATTTTTTTTTTAAATATTAAAATATATTAATATAAGAATAATGATAGGAAACAAATATAAAACTTCTAGGAAAACGAAATGTTTTTTTAGGTTTTGATATATATATATTCCAAAAGATTGTAAAAGACCCAGAAAGAGACCGCATGTGAGATGAATGGATGAAGTAAGAAAGTGTGCAGAGATGATGTGGAGAAGAGAAGCTAGAGATCAGAAAAGACGGATTAAACTTGGAGAGACCTTCATCCAGCAGTTGATTGATAATGGTTGACAATGATATATATATACAAAAAATCTCCGAGTACTTTATCACAATCGTACAATGACGACTAACGGTACCTAGTAACAGCTCAGTATGTCATTTCTGCAGCTTGAATATCAATTATACAATTATTGATTTTTTTTTATAATACTGAAGTGATTTCAAAAAGTTAATAGCTACTTTAATTGCAGATACCAATATTAGTATAATTAATAACCAAAAGAATTTTAGAGAAACCTAAATAATAGATGTTTCAAAAGCATTTATATATATGCTGTTCAGTAGAGTTTGTTTAGCTGGATTTAAGGATATTTATGTATTTAAAAAATTTGTGCTTTCAAGCTGATAGGAACATTTTACGTATATGCTGTTCAGTAGAGTTGGGGTTTTAGATCTAGTTTCTAGTTCCCCTACCCTTTACTGACGAAAGCCAATTAGCTTGAAACCATGGTTTAAAGGTGGGACAATTTGAGAGAGATATTGAAATTTCGATTCTCTCTCAGCATTTTTTGTAAACAAAGCTTGAGAGCTATTGGTAATGCAAGCTATAGGTGGGTTAAAAAAATTTTAACTTGCTTTTGTTTATCATAAATGTACCTTTGAAGGTTTTAGCAATGATATAGATTGCAGAACCTTTCTACTATGTGGAGAAACTGAACTGATTTCAGACCCATATAGCTATCTAGTTTGTTTAGCTGGATTTTAAGATATTTACGTATCTAAAAAATTCGTGCTTTCAAGCTGATAGGAACAGTTTACATATATGCTGTTCAGTAGAGTTGGGGTTTTAGATCTAGTTTCTAGTCCCCCTACCCTTTCTGACAAAAGCCAATTAGCTTGAAACCATGGTTTAAAGGTGGGGACAATTTGAAAGAGATATTGAAATTTCGATTCTCTCTCAGCAATTTTTGTAATCAAAGCTTGAGAGCTATTGGTAAAGCTCCATCTGTGATCATAAAATGCAAGCTATAAGAGGGTTAAAAAAATTTAACTTGCTTTTGTTTATCATAAATATACCGTTGAAGGTTTTAGCAATGATATAGATTGCAGAACCTTTCTACTATGTGGAGAAACTGAACTGATTTCAGACCCATATAGCTATCTAGTTTGTTTAGCTGGATTTTAGGATATTTACGTATCTAAAAAATTTGTGCTTTCAAGCTGATAGGAACAGTTTACATATATGCTGTTCAGTAGAGTTGGGGTTTTAGATCTAGTTTCTAGTCCCCCTACCCTTTACTGATGAAAGCCAATTAGCTTGAAACCATGGTTTAAATGTGGGACAATTTGAAAGAGATATTGAAATTTCAATTCTCTCTCAGCATTTTTTGTAAACAAAGCTTGAGAGCTATTGGTAAAGCTCCATCTGTGATCATAAAATGCAAGCTATAGGCAGGTTAAAAAAAATTTTTTTAACTTGCTTTTGTTTATCATATATATATATAAACATTTTTGTATAAGTTAGACAGATTGAGGACCGTGATTGATTTATGTGTTTCAGAAAAATCAATAAAGGAGGACATCAAAGTATTATATCAATAAATAAAAGAGTAGCTTTATAAATAGTATGATTAATACATTTAAATTATCAATGATTACATCAAAAGCTGCTGTAAAAGATTTGTATTTACTTAGTGTATATGGTACTGGCAAAGTGGGAAAACAGATATTGTATAGAATGCCTAAGCATTTTATACAATGCCAAAAGTGGGGCATCCAAGTATGAGATGCATATATTTTCATACACTTCCTAGGCATTCTATAAAATGCCACAAGGAAAATCGGTAAAGTATAAAATACTTCCTGCAATAGCATTTATTCTTACAATTTTTTTATTTCTTAAAGCTGGAAGGGCCCTAACAGTTTTGAAAAAAGTTGTTGATCGAATATATATAGATAAGTGTACATTGTACTCACTTATACACAAAAGTATTTCCAGTGCATAGAGCTATTTGAAATAAATATTCAAATATCACACAGGGTATAGCTGAATATTTCTTAACGATTGAGGTGAGATGATGTTTAATTGTACACATTGTATATCCCACAGTAAGCAAAATTTAAATGTGTAGAAAACTTTAATATTTTATTTAATGTTTTTGTCCAATCACAAATAATGCAAATCACAAATATTGAAATTAAGAATAAAACAGATGGAGGCATATTTTTGCTCCATTAAATGCTTTCTCTTTTACAATTAATATAATCTTATGCCAGACTTAACAAAATATAAATGATTAAAAAACAAGACTAGGTGAAGGATGAGTAATATGTGGGGTGGTGTTTCTTTGCATTATTCTTTAAAGTGCTTTTGTATGAAAAATGCAGTTAAATGCAATTCAAACTACCATTCTGTCTACCTTGGGTCAACAAGTAATTCAGGACTGGTCTTTTCTCCTTTACATAGAAAAATTCACATTTATATTTTATATTTCTTACATTTTCACATGTAAAAACTTTTTTTCATACTTTGTGAAAAACTATTTGTCATTCTTTATAATGCCTAGCTATTCTACACAATGTCTAGGGAAAAGATGTAAAAACTAAAATAAAAATCAAAATTTCATACTTTACCTAAAAACATCATGCATTGCATAGAATGTCAAATTCCATACTTTAGCATAAAACCATCACACATTGCATAGAATGCCTAGGCATTCTACATAATGTCTGCTTTTCACAATTTTCTGGTAACATATATAGCAATATGTCAACAAGATAACTAGTAATTGTAACATATGTGAGAGGGGGGTAATTGTAAAAAATTGTAGTCATTTAATAATAACAGAAGATTGGGTAGAAAATAGAAAAAAAAATTGAAAATGATAAAGTGAAATTAATGTGAAATATAAAATATTGATGTATTAAAAACCAATGAATGGGTAATAATGAACTGATCTTTTAAAAATTATAAATGAATTTTTGAATGAAAAATTTTAAATAATAATAACACATTTCATTTCATATTGAGAGATAATGAATATATCAGAGATATAAACATTCCTGATTACAATTTAGTAGTACTAAAATTAAGATTAAATTTGACAAGATGAAGATTTGAAGAAAACCCAAAAATAAAGAATTGTAGATAATTTAGGAAAAAAATATATTATACTTGTATATATTTATAAATTTTAAACCACTAAACATCACATGATCATCATTTCTTATGTTTATACAAGCTGTTTACACAGAAGCCAAACTCTCCATACATTAACACCACAAAGTGCAAGCCAGAGCAATCAGTGGATTGATTTTGTGCATGCATTGATTATTCTGTCTTGCACTGGTGATGCTACTGTATGGAGAGTTTAGCTTCTATGTGTTTATAAATTTGTTGTCTAATAAGTGTCCATTCATATAGAACCTAAATAATTGAGTAATTTTAAATAGGAGATAGACATTATTGAAATTCAATTTAATACAGATTGTAAGATGGTATTTATTATTAACTAAGAGGAGATCTTTTGATCCTTCTTCAAAGCTTTAAATGTACCAAATGTAGCAACATCCTTTTGTCTATTGTATTCATTAAGTGTATGTTCATACAGTTTCTATAATGATGTGATTCTTAACATGGCAAATAATCTGGATTGCACTGTTAATCAAAATGCATAAATTTGTATAAGAACCCAATAATCTTAAATAATGCATAGGATTGACAAATCTGATAGTAGGAAGACTACATATATGAGTGAATATTCTTATATATAATCAATAAAGCAAGTCATGTATAACATGACATTGCTTTCAAAAAGTTTGTGTTTAAAAATAAGTAATATAGGGACCATACCAATAGCTCGAACAAGCTCTTATTTAATAAGTGTGGTAAGAGTAAATATTTAAAATCTCTATCTAGAATATTCTTAACCCCAGACTATTTGAGATAGATAGCTGGATTTAAAACCATTTTTATGTCTAAAAATTTCAGATTTTTTTCTCAATAGTGAAGTATTAAATAAGAGTGGGGTTTTGAGATGATATTTTAGATCTAATGTCAGAATGTTCTAGCTCCTCACTGAGGAGAGCCATAAGCTCGAAACCAATTGGTCTGTGGATAAGAATATTCTAGATAGAGATTTGAAATATTTTCTCTTACCACACTTATTAAATAAGAGCTTGTTTGAGCTATTGGTATGCTCCTTATATATATATATATATATATATATATATATATATATATATATATATATATATATATACAAACTAACTAAAGGAATATATATATATATAAAATCACAACAAACAGAAATTATTTATTACCTCATAATTTGGAGGTTTAAAAACATCAACAATAGCAATAGTAGTAACTAAAAGAAGAGGTTCTAAGAACTGTTGATTATGTTACTAAGCTTTATATACTGATCATAATTTATCTGCCTACAATTAAACAGGATATTGTCAAACTTTGTGAAATTAAAAAAAAGTGTGAAGACATTGTGATTTTGAATGTGGATATTTAACACATGAATACTAATGGCACAAGTAAATTCATTGTAAATGCAAAGATAAACACAACAATGTGGAGAATAATCAGAATCAAACAGATGGGAAGATCAGTTATTCAATTAACTTAATGGATGATGAAAAATGATATTTATTGCCCAAAAAGTTTTTATTATTAAATAAAATAAAAAAATTCTATATGGATTTATAAAATGCGTTGGATCAGCCAAACAGCATTTTATAGTAATCCTAAACTTTAATATTATAAGAATGCTTAAAATTTGGTGATATGCATACATTTTGATGTGGAGAGAAGACAGAAGAAAGGTCAGAAAAAGTATACAGCAGAAGGGGCAGCAAAGATCCAAATGGAATCACTGAAGACAATTTATCAAGAAAAATGTAGTCCAATCAAACAGTAATCATTTGATGATTTTAACATGATTAGAACCAGAAGTTAATTTATTTCATACTGTATTATATGAATGAAGGATAGATTTTTAACCAGTAAAGAGAAGGGATCATCATTGTTACATAATTTAACAGATTGGTGTGTAAACAGAATTACCATAATGATCATTGTTTCTGTTACAATAAACTGATTTTCAGATTTATATTTATGAAGTATTTTATAATTCCTCTGTTACTTTCAGATTTCTTTCATTTTCTTGTAGCTTTCTGTAAGTTATTTTGCAAGTTATGTTTTTATTTTATGGTAAAAACTGAAACCAAAGTAAACGTTGACTTATTAGTTTAAAAAAATATCAATATCCTGTAGAGATAATCCTACAAATGAGCAACAACACTGCTGATTGGTAGATTCTATGAGAAAGTAAATTCCTCTGCTATTGGTAGCAATGAACAAAATATATTTTTTCTGCAGTATATTTAAATCTTTATTATTATTTGACAAAATATTTATATAGTGATTATTGAAATGGTAAATCTGTGATACAGATTTTTGGTTCACTGTCTGTCAACATGACTAGCTATAAGGTGGTGTTTAAACACATCTTTCCATGTACTCAAGGTATTAGAGAGTCAACATGCAGATACACATAACTGTTCCAAGCCTCCCATAATGATTTTAAATTTGTAATGTTATTGTTTCTTTAATAAAATATGCTTAATTAAGTAAATTCATATATATAAATACGGGATTTGAACACAGATTTTCAAGCACCCTTCAACTACCACACTATCTTATACCACTGATACACATTGCCACACACAAGTAGAAAAGATACATAATTGCCAATATGTGTATTTCGTGCTGAACCAGCACTCATCAGTGAGTCTAGATCATCATCTTCCACACGTATATATAATCATATAATAATATTGGCATCAGCATGGGATTTGGGCATTCTATCATCAGATTTTCAATGGTATGGTTGGCTGAAGAGTTGGAGTATATTGAAGCATGTCCATTAAAGTATAAAGATTTGCTATCTTAATATAAACTAAGCACTGTGGGAGATCATAATCTGGACCAACTGATGAGTTCTGGTTCAGTACAAAATACGCATATTGGTAATTATTTATCTTCTCTACGTGTGTGTGGTCATGTGTTTCAGTAGTTGAAGGTTGCTTGAAAGTCTGAGTTCGTTAAACTGAGTTTTTAACTTTACTCAGGTGTGAATCGGTGTAATAATCTCTAGCATTAAATATGCTATTTTATAACCGTCACAGACAACATTGTTTATAATGAAATAAAAAAGAAAGTGAGAATATAGACAAGATTTTCGGACAACTATTGTTTAAAACTCAATAAAGACATAGATTTAAACTAACGACTCTGGAATTTTAAATCACTCTCCATTAAAAATATAGGTATCAGATTTTTTTGATTAAACTCAAAAAGTGCAATATTGCTATTGTTAATACAAAAATAAACAAATGGTTTTCTCGTTTGAGCCTTCGTAAGAGGAGCTTCCAGCATTGCAACTGATTCGATGGCTTTGCACTTCAGGGGTCGGTACTCTACCAGTGCACTAACCCGTGCAGTGTCGATTATTGATTGTTTTACAATATTCTCTTACCACATACAAATAATAAGATAAACAACTTTAAAAGTATAAATCTGTTTAAAAAAATTAAAACGTACTTCTCAACAAAAATGAAACGCGCGCGCGCACACACACATATTTTTGTTACTGTTTTTTTTTTTTTTTTTTTTTAAAAACTGCTTTTTCTATTTGCTATATATTTCTAAATTCAATAATAAAATATCTTTGGGGAAAATGACTTTTTCCGTTTGCGTTTGACAGTTTGAATTTTTTTTTTCTAATTGCTAAACTTTATTTTTTACGAAGTAAACATTCTTATTATTCAATTTATTGATTTAAATTGTATTGAATCTTTCAAAAAATGACACTAACTCAAGTTAAAAAGATTCGTTAAATTTATGTTTAATTCTTAAAGAAAAGCATCTAAAAACTGCAGCTTGAAATATGTATTTAAAACTGTCATTTTTTAAAATCATTTTGTTTTCTATTTAAAACTAATTTAAAGAAGTAATTTCCTTTTAAATAAAAAGTAAGCATTTGAATATGGTAATGCCGGAAATACCAGAACTGGAATCGATCTCAGTACATTACACCAGATTCTGACAATCTACTACTACACTTAACCAAGCAGAAAATATTTAAATAATCGTGGCCTATTTTACAATTAATTTTGCATTATATACTGTAAAGTTGCTTGTAACCATTGATTTAAAAAAAAAAATCTAGGCAGTGCTTTTTATGTGATGTGATGTGATGCACTCTGACTTCTCCGTATATGGAGCCAGGAATATCTCAGCAACTCTGTCCAAAGAAACCTGATAGCCATTTTACCTTCCCTTTCCATTCACCACCCTAAGTTTCTCCATATCTTGCTCCATGCCATTTCCACAACATAATCTTTGTCAACTCCATGGCTTTCATATCTAAATCCCTCTTATTTATTCCCAAACCCAGTATAAAAGCCAATAACCCACTTTCTGTATAATCACTTTGTTTATATTTAATCTTCCATGACTTCATTATTTGCACCCTTCCTGCTTTCAAGCATTTACATTCAATCAACAGATGCCTAATATTTTCTATGCCTTCCTTACACAACTTTCAGACTGAATCACCCATATTTTTCCATTTACTTGTATATTCCCTTGTTGCTAAAGATCCTATTTGAGCCTTAAATAGTAAACTACTTTCCTTGCTATTATCATAATTAACTTGAACTCAATGTTCTGTTTACTTTTATATATATTTAAACTCTTTTTACTCTCCATACTAGTTCTCCATCTCTCCAATTCCCTATTCTTTATTAATGCATCTATTCTTCTAGCCCAGTCCTTATCACTATAACACACAACAATCCTCCTAACACAATCATCCCAGATCTTGTACAAGTATATTGATATTAATTATGTGGTTATATATCAGGATCAGTTGGTCTCTTGTGTATATTCAGAGTAATGCAAATGTAACCAGACTTATAAATGAAGCAGACATTCACATACAAACTGGCATTATGATTACAAACAGATAAATATATTTTATTAGGATTTTTCTTGATGATGAGTTATGTAGTTAACATTACATAAATGCATGGGATATACTGGCCTGATATATAATCTTTCTTATAGAAATAATCTAGTTAGATCAGTCTTGAATACAAATAAAAATAAAACATGTTCATATAATTAGATAGGTAAAATAAAAGCTGAGAGTCTTCAACTCGGATATAGCTTTTATATTATTTTATAAATAATAGTATACATATCACATGTATACAAGACCAAGCTAATTAAATAGTTGTAGATAGCTATGTAGATAGAAGACTAGTCTATTAATGTATTTTAAAGAAAGTTATTATTGGAGAATATATGGCTAAAGTATTCATATGTGCTATGCATATTATTTTAATATATTAGTTCTAGTACTACATAATATAGAAAAAAGTGTTTATTGTCAAAAAGAAAGAGAACTTCTTTTGCAATAACATAATAACAGAAACACATAAATCCATGTGATGAATTTTATGGTAGAGAAATAAAATATAAAATTCATGAGAAATGCATATTTACATGTTTATCACAAATTAAAAATATTATGTCAGAGTTTATACCTCATAAAACTAATTACTAAATATAAATGATTATATACATGTATTGATTTAATAGTTTTTAATGAACCAATAGATAGTGAAATAATTAGTAAATGGCAATTCAATTTTTAAAATCTACTTCAAATATGCAACCACACTATTTTCAAGGCAATAATACCAAGGAAACTATCTGATCAGGAATAAAATAATAGTATATTATCTAAAAGTAGCAGCAAATTTTAATTGGTTGTTTCCTTGGACACATCATGGTGGCAATTTTTAACTAGGTTTTAAAAACAAAATTCTCATTTATTAAATGCTCAACAACAACATATTTGTCCATTAAAAATATTAAATTAATATAATTATATGTTTTAGGAGGTATAAATTATGGCATACTATTTGTAATATAAACCTATTAAAACAGCATATAATAACCATTTCCTATGCTTACACAAGCAAATGAACTTACATTGAAATCAGTGTGTTTTTGTCTTTGTATTATAGCTCTGTAATTAACTAAATAAGTAAAAAGTGACTGCTGGAGGGTTACATTCTATCCTAAGACTTCTGCAGTATTCTGAGATTCAAAGTTCCTCACTGATAAAAACCATAAGCTAGAAACTGGTCTGGAATAGTGGATGAGTAGACACTAGATAGGGATTTTTTACTTCCACTGATTACTTATGCTTGTATGAGTAGCACTATTATATGGACTATATGGATAGTTTGTCACTATAATTTGTAATATATACATAAATATTTAATTTCGGAAGTGTTTTATTTTTATTCTCTTGGATAAAATAATGCTTTTTCATGCAAATACTATAAATCACCACATATTTATGTGAAGTAGATACTGATAATAATTTTCTGGGACAAAATTCTATATAGTAACAAATTAGTAGTTGGGTTCTCTCTTCATTTAGACATTTGTGGATTGTTTGATTAACCAATTTTTTACATGTATTTAAGTATGTTTTGATATTTGTTTTGGGTAAATAATTTATATAATTTGTGTTATATATATATATACATATATATATATATATATATATATATATATATATATATATCAAATTTTTTGTGATTGTGTGCTTTCATATATAGATGAATCTAGGTGCAGTATTGAGAAGAGATTGAGGTGGCATGAATTGTTATATAAGCATGTAAAAAGTAAAAATAATGGTGTATTAATATCTCTTTCAGTTTTCTTTGATCACAAAAAAACATGTAAATATAAATTTAAATTTGATTTTGAAAATGTGAAAATTCTTCATGAAGAGAGAAACCATAGTAAAAGAAAAATTAAAGAGGCAATTTTTATAAACAGGAATAAAATGCATTTAATAAATTGACAAGCTGCTAACATTAAAATACAAGATTCGTGGGGTTTGAATTGATGACATTTGCTTCCACTTTTGTTTTGAATTTAATGGCAGTTGAGGCAGGTTGAAGAAATTAACCAAAAGTACTTCTGCGGATTTAAGGATTGTTTGTAATAGTTTGTAAAGCATTAAATTTATTATTTCAATTATAATTACAATTTTGTTTTTAATTAATGGACATTATATATATATATATATATATATATATATAATGTCTGTTACAATATATATATATATATATATATATATTGTAACAGAATTAATGAAGTGCAAATAGAAATAAGTAAAGGTCATTCAAAATTAAAGTAGTTCAAAAAAAATAAGTAAAGGAGTCCAAATATCAAGAATTAAATGAGTTCAAATAAGATCCAAGTAAAGGAGTTCATTGTAACCAAATTAAATGTGGTTCAAAAGATATTACCATACCTGAGTTGTCTACAATATATATAAGATCATAATATTTAAAATAACGTTGGATTTCTCAAGCTATCCCACTATCAATAATTATAAGCAAATTATTAATAACAAGTATTATAACTCAGGTATATAAAATCACGTGAGGTGAGTACACTAGTAATTCAATAAAATATAACTCAGGTATACAGACAGTAATCTTATCCACTTTCATTTCTTGGTTTGATGTTAAGTGCATGTTTAAACAAATACTAAGTGAATATGGTCTAGCAGGGCGCCACTAGATTATCTGAATCTAGACACGGTTATATCTAATAACCTTTCACATGTACCGGGTTTGAATCCCCTCTTTTGGTACTTTATTTCTAATAAAATGGGAGATTTTGCTTTTTGAGCCATATCACTATATGCACTAATATTTAGGTAAAAGTAAAACATCTATAAACCAAAGTGGAGTATATTAGACATAAATCACTTCTTAGATCTTAGCATAACAAATGTGTTTCAATATTTTTATAAGTTTACTAGCTCAGATTATATATAACTAATTTAGGATGGCAATTCACTCATCCTTGCATGAAATAGATGATGGGATGTGGTTATAATAATACTAAGAAATCACTAAATATTATAAAATCAACATTTATTTATGGCCTTTAAACAGTTAAACAGCTCATTAATTAAAACGTTGATGATGATGATGATGATGATGATAATAATAACGATAATGACAAGGGTTTCAACTACAGCTCTAGGACTAAGCCTAAACATAAAACTAATTTTTATAAAGAAATTCATAATTATTGCTTAATTTTAGCATATTTACTTATATCTTAAATAACTAATATTCAACCATTGATGATGATGAATAATCACACTTAACAAAGACTACACTTAATGAAATATATATGCCTCGTTTAATAAAACAAACTAATATTTATTACTGCATTTCTAACATATACATAAAAATTTCTAGATAAACATGAAAATTGACATGAATAATAATAGTAATAATAATTGATTATATAACAATCCTCAGATTAATTTCAAGTTCTTCCCCCTTTCCCTTCAAATGTATTTTGTATTAAGTTGGATGTCACATTGACCATGATTTTCACTCCATGAGAAAAGTATTTCAAGAAAAAAAATATTATCTGCTCATTAGCACACATACTTTATAAATCTAACATGTAAGTAGAATGTTAAAAAAAAATGTTAATAGAATTGAAAGAGCAAGTTTTAGAAACAAGTTTTAAATTATTTTCTCCCCCTCTCTTCTACCTCTGAAATGCTATACTTAACTTGAAACAAAATAATCTAATATTCTAATACTACTTGTTACTTCACATTCACTCGCAATTATACACATATAAAAATATCATTATGTATGTGCGTGTTTTATCCCATAATAACAAAATATTATTTAAAACCAAAATAATAATAATATATTAGTTAAAACTAAAATCATAATACCATAAAAAAAATTATATTACATATTCATATTTCATAACTGTAAAATTAATAAACAAATAATTTTGATTCATTCAAGATAATTTATGAAGCTCAAAGTTATTATTAGTAAGACATTCTTGTTTTTAATCGATCTGAATAGTCTTTAAAAGTTCTTTAAATAAAATATACCACTTTATTGCTAAAATGTTTATTAAGACTCTGATATCATAAAGAAAATAGATATAAAAAGTCATATTACCGATCTTTTGTTTGTGGCGAATTTCCAAGGGTTCAAACTTGTCTTGTAAAATGTCTATATTTCTGCAGCTACCATTTCCGTTTTATGTGGGAACAATCTCTTTCTTGAGGTGTATAACTATTTGATGATGATGACTCTATTGAGGTTATTTGCTTTAGTGGATAATTTGGAAATCATTATATTAATTTTTCTTCTCTTCCTGTCAAGTATGATTCTTAGTGGATGAAATACAGCGGTTGTTTTCACATTTATAAATTTTCTTGAGTTTAAAATCAGTGGCTGGAACAATTAATTGGACTTGATGATTAATATTTATCAGTAGATTAATTCATCTTTCATCGAATGCAGGTGAATGCTTTCTTCCTTCTATTAAAAATATCTTATTTCTCTGGTCAGTTGAAAGGTATAGAATATTATTTTAGACAAGACATCTTTTCTTTCCTATGTGATGTGCAGCTTCCCCCAGATGGTCGGCAAAGATGGGACATACATATAATTTTTCTAGCCAGCCATTTCTTATATTTTCAACATTCAATTTAATAGTCTAATAATCTGAATCATAATCACAATAATAATAATTCCAGACAGCTTTTTATATCCAATTTTTAGCTAACTTAACCAATCAGAGATAGCGTCACTTGCTATTTTTGGACAAATTCATTTTAATTAGATCTCTAATTTATTTTCAACTAAATTATTTTTCAACTGAAAAGTTTAATCCTTTTTCCAGACACTTTTGTTTAAAAAAAAATAGACTTAATCCTTATTTCCTTTCTTTTTTTTTTTTTACATCTAGGTAACATTTCAAATCTTTGAGCTTCCTTCTTTAGATCTTAAGATAAGACAATTTCAAAATTAGAGTTCCCACCCAAATTAAGCTCCCAAAGTGACAAACAATCATTTACAAAAAACAAAATTGCTACAAAGATAGATATCTGATTAAACAGATTTCCTCTTTTAACATAAAATTGTACAAAAAAAATAATTTGACAGATTTAATCCTTCCTTTTCTTTCAATATTTAATAAATGTAAATTTCTGTATGTAATGTACACACATCCTTCATTATTTCAAATCATTCATAAACTAACATTAAATAATATAATTGCTAGCTTAGTAATTATAACCCTATTATTTAATTAAATTTGTAACTTTTAAATCCCAATTACAATTATAGAAAAGAAAATAGAAGTATAGAATAAGATATTAGAATTGATCAAGCATAGGTTAGTTTTAAAGAAAGTTAAAATGTTGAATATTTGAAATATGAAACAATTAAATAGCTTACACATACACTGCCTATATGTATGCATTATAACTTTGCTTTTTAACAGAAAATTTAAATATTAAATGTGTGTGCTGCTCTTTTTGAGATTTATTAACACACAAACAAGTAAAGCATATAATTGTTGGCCCACTCTCTTTCTATCTAAAGCTTTTAAAATTTTGATCTGGTAGGGTTTGAACTTGGATGCCCTACAGTTTTTTTTATGGTTATATAAAAATGTGATGATGATTTTTGGTTTACCTTTTCTACATGCACATTACTATAAATTTAGCTAGTGACTAAATTGTAATGGCACTAAATATATATATATATATATATATATATATATATATATATATATTGATGGTATGCATAGAGCAACCAACTGATACTACAGATAAGTAAAAATAAAAAGCAAATGATAGCTTTAGAGTAATCTTTTAAATAAATAATCAACAACTATATAGTAATAAAATTGAAGAGTAGTATTTGGATTTGCTATATATAAATTATCACAAAATAGATATTAACAACCAGTTGCTTCTACAATCTTATACTAAATTTTGAATATTGGAGAGCACATTCTCAGAGCTGTGGGGGATTTCTTTTTTCATGACAGGTGTGGTGCACTAATGCTATATAATTATCAGTAGGTGTTATATAAAACAAAAGTTATTATGACAGTATGCTCATTGCATTAACTAATTCATGTATTTCAGAAAATGTAAAAGTATTAAAAACCATACTGGCTTAAGTATATGCATAAAATAACAGATAAATTAATTAATAATAAAAATAATTTTTTAATAAAGAAATAAATAGATAGAATATTGTTTGTAAATTTCCTCATGAATATTTCTCCAGTCGGATATCAGAACAAAAGTTTAAATCTTTTATTTCTCTAATTGTTCATTATAATTTCTCATATATATATATATATGTGTGTGTGTGTGTGTGTTTTAATATAACTTTCATTGAAATAGTTTCATTCCTGAGCAAAATATACTGTCCTACTTGACAATTTCCAAGTTCAGTTTTTCGTTTTATATTCTTTTTGTAAATTATATCTTTTATTTATTTGTCTTCAATATTGAAAAAATATAAAACATTAAATTTCTCTCCTTTAGACTATCTTACCATTGTGTCTTGAAAGTCTTTATTCTTCCTTTGAATATCCTTCCATTTTTTAATTATTTTCATCCAAACATTCAATAGAGTTTTATGTAGTGCTAGCATTTTATTTATTATTTCACAAGATTTATATATAAAAGATTATATTTTAATAATGGAAAAGTGAGATGATTACAAGAGAATAATTATTCTACCTGAGGATTTTTATTTGCATAAGTGTAAGTTGAATTAATGTAAAGTGTTTTCATAAGTAATTGTCTTAATGTTAACATAATAATTCAATTATTATTATTAGTTTAAAAATATTATTTTTTTCTACAGAACAGGCTTTTCAGTACCTGCACTTCTATATGTAATATATAGGGGTTTGAACTCAGACTTTCACATGACCCTCAACCATCCATGTTATCTCATACCACTGATACACTTGATCGCAAATATGTTGAAATGATAAATAATCACCAATATACATATTTTGTGCTAAACCAGCCCTCATAAGATGGTCTAGATTATCATCTCCACACACATTTATAGAATTGAAGCCCAGCTTATATTAAGATAGCCAATCTTCATACTTTAATGGATAAGCTTCAAACCACTCCACCCCACAACTCTTCAACCATTCATTTCATTGAAAATTTAATGATGGAATGCTCAAAGCCGATCTTAATGCCAACCTTCTCATCCTACCCATGTGGACCACAAGTCACTCTGACAACTTATGTACAGGACATAATCCATTTACACACGCACACACACATATATATATATACACACACGCACAAAAGGGATCAGACCTTAAAGCACTATATTTGAAAATATGATTTTTTTCTACAGAACAGGCTTTTTCATACCTGCACTTCTATATGTAATATGTAGGCAGTTTGAAATCAGACTTTCACACAACTCTCAACCATCCATGCTATCTGATACTGCTGATATTATTACTTTAGTAATTGAAGCTAGATGTATTGTTAGATAATTATTTTAATAAGCGTTTGTAAATAATAAAATTCTTATTGTTATTTAGATGATTGAATTTCAATAAAATCTCTCTTATCATTCAATTATCTAATCCAAGCATGGTCAATAGTTTTTGCCCATGGGCCAGATTAGAAAGAAAACTTTTTTCATGAACCGGACAAAATATTAAAATTAAAAAATGTTAAATACAAAAACGATTTATTTAGGTAAACAAAATTTTATTATGTAATTTGTTTATGAATAAATGTTAACTAATTTAGTACAACAAATTAGCAAAAAAACTAATGTGATGTGATGAGGCACTTTATATCACCTATTATTTTTTTTATATCCGATTCTATATTTGTAGTAGTTATTCTTAACATAGCCTCTAAATGTAAATCATTCAATCTTGATCTTGTTGTACTTTTATTTAGATTCATTAAAGACAAACTTTGTTCACAAATATAAGTTGAGGTGAAGATTACTAAATATTCCTTGGCAAGTTTTTATAAATTTCTATATTGTCTATCATTCAATTGCTTATAAAAAAATGCACAAATTTTCTTGCTCTTCTCGATATTTCTCATGTAATAATTCATCACATTGTAAATTAATTATTTGTAATTGTATATCAACAGGAATGTCATGTATATGTGCAGAAAATGGATTTTGGATAATGGATACAATTTTATCATATTCTTGAAGCAATCGAATCGCTGCTCGAAATCTGTCATTAGTGCAAGGAAATTGTTATTAAATTATTGAATCTTTTCTCTTGAAATATTTAATGATAAGGTCTCTAATATTGATCAAATTGGCATTCAGCCAGATTTTTAGAAAAAAGACTAAGCTTTATTTGAAAAAATGTTAACCTTTGTATTAAATCATGAGCATATAAATTTTTTTCGTGTAAACATACATTAAATTCATTGAAAAGTGTGAAAATATTCCCCAAAAATGCTAAATCACAAATTCAAGTTGTTTCTGATAATTCAGGAAAATCCTCACTTTTTTAAGTGCTAAAAATATTTTTATTTCCTCTTGAAGATCCCACACACATTTTAAAACTTTTCTCAAGCTTAACCAATGGATTTTATTGTGATATAGTACATCTACATACCTGATATTTAGTTTGTCAAGGAGTTCAATAAATTGCCTGTGTTTTAATCCTTTTGATTGAAGAAAAGTCATTAATTTCACCAGTACATTTTCGATTTTTAAAATATTTGTGAATAATGTGTGTTGATGAATAATGCAGTGTATGGTTATAATTTTATGATTTGGATCAATTTCAGAAATTTTGCCTTCAATTCATCTTATGAGACCAGTATTTTTTCCAGACATATTTGGGGATCCATCTGTTATTACATTCACCATTTTTTTCCAGTCAATATTGTATTTAAAAAAAACATTTTTCAACCTCTCAGAAAAGATCTTCTCTCTTTGTTGTGCCTTTCATAGAAACAATTGACAAAAGTTCTTCCGAAATTTGAAAATCTTCAATGATAGCTCTGAATAAAAATTAATAACTGAGCATTATCCTTTACATCGCAACTTTCATCAAGAACTATTGCATAAAAATGGGCCAATTCTAAATTATTCAGTAACTGATCATTTAAATTAGCATTCATATCTTCTATTCTTCAGGTAATAGTTTGCCAAGACAGGCTTATATTTTCAGTTTTATGTTGAGCTTCTGGACACATTACATCACAAACATCCAACGTGCACTTTTTTACAAATTCTCCTACAGCAAAAGGTTTTCTATATTGAGCAATTCATTTTGCTATTAGAAAACATTCATCAGTAGCAGATTCTTGTAATCAATTTTGATGTGTGAATACAATTTGCTACTGGGTCAATTTTATAACGAGATCTGTGGCTTGTTTTTTCAACTTTCTTCATTTAAATTTTGCACTTAACTTGCATATTTTGTTTCAAAATGTCTTCTCAAGTTGTATTCTTTTAAAACAGCTACACTTGAATTGCAAGTAAGATGAACCACCTTATTATTGTATATAGTAAAAAAATATTTCCACTTCCATTCATCATTAAATATATAGCATTCAAGATCAATTTTTCATTTTCTGGAAATCATCCCTAAAGTAAAAAAAATTTTTAATATACAATAATATTTTAATAAAAATATAATTACATACAATATAAATATCCAAACTGTTTCGCAATCAATTGAACCAATATTTAATTAATAGATTGTGCTTGAAGGAGTTATGTTGCAAATAAAACAATTACATCGTTTTACAAACAGCCTGGCAACATTTTCAGTTATCAACTGCAGCTATTGTTTATGCTACAATGCCACTTGATTCAGCATCCTTGACCACAAAAAATAATGAATTGCTTGTCCTTGGGTGCACACTGGTAAACTCCACTTACAAGAATGTGGGTTTCACATTGCTGCAAAATATCAAACAGTTCATATCATGTACAGATGAGCACAAAAGTTGTAAATCTTAATAATGGAACTTTTTATTAAAAATTAAGATGTATCGCGAATCCATTTGACCAATTATTGGAAGTTAACCCTAGATTAGTCGTCACATGTGGAATTCTTTTTTTGTATATCACTATCTTCTTAAATATCTCAATTTCCAATAATCCAAGATGCTTCCACTTCTGAGTAGCTGAGATTTTAACTTTCATTGTTGAACAATGGTTAGATATTGTAGTTTATGCATAACAATTTAAAAGTACCACTTATTTCATTCCCACAGTGCATCATGCTGAGAATACTAAAAATTTAATTGCAGGCCACATAAACTCATTATGTGGGCCAGATTTGGCCTGTGGGCTGTATGTTGGCCATGCCTGATCTAACTAGTAACTATTAATATTATTAAATGAATAATCATTATTCCTGGGATTTTGATGGGATAGTTTAATAATAAAATAAATTAATTTAATATTGTGATTTATTAGTAGTATAATGGAATATGTAGTTATTTAAGTAATTGATAATAATTATTTAAATAAGAATGTATTACGTTAGTCACTGTTTGTTGTAGGAATTTCATAAAATTTGTAACATGACAATATGTAAACGTCTTCTATAATGGCAACAACATTGTGATTAATGATATCACCTATAGAATATCTCATGTTAATTATAATTGTGAAATATAGACTTAATAATAACATTTGTATTTTATTTTTTAGGCTGACCTAGGTTTTATTCATTGTAGTTCATGGAGATCTGTTAATTTAGGTTCTTTATGAGTTTACACAATGAAGTGTTCTTAGTAGATGAAGGCATATATATATATAAAATCTAGTCTTTTATATATATATATATATATATATATATATAAAATCTAGTCTTTTCTATCCTTTACTGAGGTGAGCCAACTAGATTTGTAGAAAGTTGAATATCATGCATAGAGATTCGTGATGATCAGTCATCATCACTAGTATTATTAAATCCTAGTTTTAACTATAAAAGTATTTTAGTAAATAACCATAAACTTCTAAATGCTAGTGAATGTAATATTTAAATCCCATTTTGACAAGGGATGATTTTAAAAAGTGCTTATGAGTTTATAAAGATAAATTTATTGTTGTGAGTTCATTATAAAGCTATAGCTGGTATCATCATCACTATTATTATCATTATTATTATGATATTATTATCATCATCATTATTACCTTTATATTGTGATAAATAATCTAGTTAAATGGCCATCAATATCAATAATGGTCTTCACGATGCTTGTTTAGAAGCCATTAATAAGATTATACTTGTCTGTTCATCAATATACGTAAATGAGCTAGTAATGTCTATAAGAGTCTTGATCTATATAAATTTTGGTGATATGGGAATCTTATGATTTTATTGACATGAGTAAAATATAAGAGTGTCATTTTTTTCATTAGTCATCCACATGTATCTAGATTTAAAACAATCTAGTGGCGCTCGTGGGAAAACACATGTACTTAGCTAAACTGAATAAAGCGTGATTTAATCCCTTTCCAACTTCACAATATTAACTTTATATTTTTTTTATAAGTTGTTATAAACCACCAGTGTGTGACCGTGAATACAGGGAAAGAGGAATGAGAAGGATTATTGGTTAAAAGAACCTATTATTGGAGTTAAGCATAATGCACTCCAGGGATCTCACAGTGGGTAATTTTATTCAGTTGCTATCTTTAATATTATTTTATTTGATGACAATGACCAGTATGTTTTATTGTTCAAATGACTTCCCCAATATCTAAATATTTTAAATCTTTAATGATGACAGTTTTAATTTTCATTTGGTTATTTTATATGGAAAAATGAGATAATTTATTTATTTCATTATTAGCGTGACAGAATTAATGTTTAGGATTGTTGCAATCGGGCTATAATGTTATATTTAATTAATTAGAAATTAGACACCTAAATAGAGCATGATATGCATATATTCTTATTTATATGCTAGCGTCATTCTTATTTAATTATAAATTGTATTTTAGCTAACCCAGTGAATTCATTTCTCATTTAATTTACTCAGTTACAAATGGAGCATATCATATATCCTGTTTAGTGTTTAATTATTGAATAATAGCAACTATCATTTTATCACTCATCAATATATATTTATAATCGGTTACAAAATAGCAGCCTTTTCATCATTGCAGTAATTTTGCTTACTATGACAAATGGCAGATTATAGATATGTGTTAATAGTGGATCATTTTCTATCAATTTATTATTATTTCTGTTACAATATATATATATATATTGAAGCAGGTACTTCATTTTTAATCGTTCATCAAAATTAGATAGAAGAATAAATTGGGAGTAGTATAAAGTTGGTTAGAAAGGTAGAGATCTGAAATAGACTCTATTTGTCATAAATATATTTTTTCTTAAACTTAATATTAATTTAAAAATCAAATATTTCACATAAGTGCATGCAAACACACTACATTATTTATGTGTGCATGTGCGAATATCTAAGCAAGTAAAATTTTTCAACATTAATTTCATCAATAAATTCCCAACATTAATTTAATTAATAGAAAAACTTAGAATCAGTTTTAAAATCATTTCTTAAAATAGTTTTTATTGAGTGAATGAAAAATTTTCCCAATATTAAGTCATAAAAGAATTTTTCATTATCAGATAGATTTGTGTGTTTTTCTTGATAACCAGGTAATCAATTAAATAAACTTTAATCTATGTGGAAGTGATAAATAGACTAAACTTATTTTTTATTCCATATAAGGTAAAAAAAAATAGAAAGGAATATAAGTCTATTATATTTAAATAGAGGGATTTGAACTTTGATTTTTCAGTCTATATTTATCCTCCACTCAATCTCAAGCAACTGATATACAGTCATATAATGCAAAAAAGACAGATGAACCCAATTTACGTATTTCGTGCAGAATTAGCACTCATCAGTTGTCCCAGATTATAATCTCCCACACATATGTACAATCATCTCAAAAAATGTTATCTCCTTAGGGGTGTATAATGACCAAAGAATCTTTGCTGTTTTAGTCAGTGCGTTTTCAGATTTAGGAGGAACTCTATCTGTCTTCTAATGTATTAGATTATTTTTCCTGGATATTTCTATAACAGCGATAGCTATTGGAAAAGATCTCGCGTTTCGCTCATTATGAAGCTAAAAAATTCTCAATGCTAACTAAAGTATATAAAAAGTGAAAACGAAGCAATGAGTGAAAAAGTAAAAATAATAATTGGATTTCTCTTTCTTGGATTATCTGCCTTATTGCAATCCATGCCGATGATCTCAAATCAATTAAAACAATCAATCAAAGGAAGAAAATTAATAATACTGCTATTTCTTTTCAGATATGGTTCTTTGCATAATATAATATAAAAGACTTCAAATTCAGAGACTATTTATAAAACTATTTAAAAGTTTTTTTGTTTTCATTTGTCAAATGCGTTGACCGGGAAGCGAACCCGGGCCAGCTGTTTGGAAGGCAGCTATGCTAACCACTAGGCCAACCAACGCTTGACTACTTTTTAAAAGTTGATTAGAAATCTATATACATTGTACGAAGTTGTCCGATAAGTTTAAATGGCATTGAACTGGATAAGAATGTAAGTTATGTAATTATCGAATTTTTTAGAGACTAATTTTTGCAAAAAAAAACAAACAAACAACAAAACAATCTTTTAAAGCTTTAATTAAATATATTATAAATATAAGTTTTAACTTTTTCTTATTATTAATTTAATTATATATATTTATTAAAACGATGGGGGGGGGGAGGTATTAATTTAATTGCATATTAAAACGACTGGGTAATAAACATTATGAAAAAATTTGTAGAGGCGCTTAATAACAATGAAGGATCTATTAATAAAAACATAGAAATAAGAAAATATTTAGATTGAATTTTTTTAAAAAATCTTCCAACAGTATGACCTTTTAAAAATGACGATGGCTTCTCTGATCTTTCATTATTGGGAAGTGTCAGAAAAATCAGTACTGTGACTTGTATCTATAGCATGGAGAGATCATGTTGATAATGATGAGGAGTTCTTAACTGCATTAATATGTTCACCTCTTCTAACATTGATGTGACGATTGCTTCAAGAGGGATTGAATCTTTGGGCTTGGATATAATGTTTTTTGATAAGGCTTAGTTATTATTTACCAATTATTAGGCCAACGATGCGTTTTGAGAGGGCTATAAATTCGCTTTGTTCAAAATTATTTTGGAAAAACAAGGTCGTAGCCATCAGTATTGCTAAAATTCAAATGCCAAAGCGGGTTTGCATTCGGTCTCAACTCTATATCTCCAGAGATCTATATCTTTTCTTCGTGTAACTTGTCTAAAGCTTGCTCAGTTATCCCTTCCTTTGGTTATTGATCTTACAGATATGCCACTTCCATTTTCAAGTTATTGGATAGCTGATTTATGGAAGTCAGTTATTAAGTTGATACCCTCAGTTCAAGTTGGGCTTGATGGGAAATTGACATTCTGGAATGTTTATAAATTAAAATTTCCACATTATACTCCTCTTTTGACTTCATTAGGTGTTTCAAATAAAGTTCTCTTGTGTAAAATGAAACTTCTTTTCATTGAAGCAAGATATGTTGATTTTTTATTTAAACTGAATTTAAATGCACTCCCAACAAGTTATTTTTAGTGACCAGCAGAGGCTTCATTAGAATTTCATCTCAGTGTCAGTTGTGTAGATTATATGATGAGACAATACTCCATATTTTCTATATTTGTCCTGCTCTTAAGTTGATTAGGAACTTTATTGTTGCAAATGTCTCTCTGGATCTTAGGGATGCTCTTTCTGTTTCTAATACTCTTAAGAAGGGATCGTTTGCAGCAATAAGATTATCTATCTTTATAACATTTTCTTTATGGTTGATGCATTGCAGGCTCATCTTTGGTCATTCTTGGGACTCGGCTCTAAGTGTCTTTATTAAGCTTCTTGACCAAGTCAAGCAGTGAGACTTTCTGCTTTCGCCTCTGAGTCTACATGATGATACTTGGGTGAAAGTTTTATTTTCCTCTTAATCTTATTAAGATACCCTTTCCCCGCATTGACTTTTTCAAGTTTCATTCTGAATGCTATGTAAATTTGTATAAAGTTTAACTGTATATTACTATGTTTAATAAATTTATTTTAAAACAACAATGTATTTTTATATTGAACTATTTCCATTATCTAATATGCGTATTGAATGTCTTTAGAAAAAGTTAACTTTATTTAAATATTTCAAATTCATTCAACAGTTAGTAATAGCACATCAAGCAAGTTAGTATATGCACAACATTTCAAGAGGTATTATTTTCCCCTCTTCTTCAGGTGTTTCTGGCCTGACCAGTGACAATACTAGCATGGGATTCGAATCAGGACCCTTAGATTCTTGAGTATTGAATTTTAAGGTAATGTTCTAACCAACTGAGCCATCCTGCCGAAGCAACCATATGTATATTTATCTGTGAGGCTGCTCCTGATTTCTGCACTTTTTCCTAAGAGCAAAGTTGATTCATGGTTTCCATACGATGTATATAGTTACATGGGACTTTTTGCCATTGTCATGTGAGCAGCTTCTTTAAATTTTCTTGTTTATACCTTTTCTTCTCTATCCAATGTTTTTGTATTTTCCCAATTGAATATATGTTCACTGGTACATACATTGTCTGTTACTTTAGACACATCTGTTTTCTCTCTTCTAATCGTCTTAATGTATGTAGTCCATTTTATATAATCTAATACAAAGTGAAAGGTTTATTTTTTTATTTGATTTATTTGGTCTTAAATTAATGTTCAGTGTATTGTTTTATTATTATAGCCAATGAATAATAAAATATGGCTTATATGATTCATTTCATCTTCTAGATTTGTTTTATTTAAAAGAATGTTAATAGCTCTAGTCAAAAGAGTTTTTCAACCGAAAAGAATTGAACAGGATGATGATATGATGAAAACTGTAGATAGCTGCCAGTATGTGCCGATTTTCTGAAAATTTAAAAATGCAAAAGATTCTTATTCTTGGCAACAACTGTATTCAGACAGGGAAGTTTCCCATCAGTTTCTGTTTTCATTGTAATTTTAATATTAGCTTTATATTGTTTATGTGTATGAAAAATTATATGATTTGTCTTTACCATGTTTCCAGAAGATAAATGTATCATCTATATATTGGAGTGAAACAATAGGTTGTAAAAGGGCTGAATCTAAAACATGAATTTCTATATATTTTATAAATAAATAAATTACTACTACTACTACTGCTATTGATATTGCTACTGCTACTACTACCACCAATACCACTTCCACTACCACTACTACTACTAATAGTAGTAGTATTACTAGTACTACCTGTATTATTACTACTACTACCCTACTACTACTGCTACTGCTACTGCAACTGTAACTGCAATTGCTACTACTACTGCTTCTACTACTGCTACTACTTTTGCTACTGCTACTGCTACTACTACTGCTGCTGCTAGTGATACTACTACTACTGTGGCTTTTGCTGCTACTATTACCAGCTAGTGGCTGCATTAATAGCCCCAAACAATCAAATTAAAAAGCAAAAAGAAGAAACATTAGAGTTTGTATTAAATTATATAAAAAAGACTACAGACAATATTGGATATATTCTAATACATCACAATATAACAAAAACATTATCAAAAAATTAATAGCATCTTATTCAAACCTAAATATTCAATTTCTCTTAAAGCCCATGGAGTTTATGCAATTTCATCTAGCATTAGAAAAACTTCCTATATATATTTATATATATATATGAACAATCATCACATCGATGCTAAAAGAGATGAACATATTAATTCAGTTAAGAAACCCTCATCATCATCAGTATGATCTCTCCATGCTATAGATATTGATTTCTCTAACATGAGAATACTATCCAGATGTGAAACTCTTCTACTATGTCAGATCACAGAAGTCATTTAGATTCTTAAAAGACCATATTGTATCAATAAATGTGATGATACATATGAATTACCTTCCATTTGGAAGAATTTTTAAAAACATATATATATATATAGAGAGAGAGAGAGAGATAGATAGATAGATAGATAGATAGATAGATAGATAGATAGATAGATAGATAGATAGATAGATAGATAGATAGATAGATAGATAGATAGATAGATAGATAGATAGATAGATAGATAGATAGATAGATAGATAGATAGATAGATAGATAGATAGATAGATAGATAGATAGATAGATAGATAGATAGATAGATAGATAGATAGATAGATAGATAGATAGATAGATAGATAGATAGATAGATAGATAGATAGATAGATAGATAGATAGATAGATAGATAGATAGATAGATAGATAGATAGATAGATAGATAGATAGATAGATAGATAGATAGATAGATAGATAGATAGATAGATAGATAGATAGATAGATAGATAGATAGATAGATAGATAGATAGATAGATAGATAGATAGATAGATAGATAGATAGATAGATAGATAGATAGATAGATAGATAGATAGATAGATAGATAGATAGATAGATAGATAGATAGATAGATAACATGGGAACAAACTGTGTATTATTTTGCATTACAATCCGATATTTCGACAGACTAGCAACCACCATTATCAAGGTTATCTTTTGGAAAGAAAAATTGTTAGATCTCAAACAATAACATGACTCAGTGTGAGATGAGAAATGAGATTCAACTTAAAGTAGTTCAGCATTCACAATATGAGATTTGTCAAAATGTTTATTTCCCTCAGTTTTTTCACCTAATAATTTTAAGTTAATATTAGATAAAATGAGAGGTTCCCACATAGCTAGAATAAGTTGTGCTTCATCAGCCCTATTTAAGCCAGTAGGTCTCTTTAATATTTCAATTGACTCTCTCATGGTTCTTAAATCATATCTTTCCAAATTAGCAAGTATTTTTGTATTGTCACAATCAGGTTTGTGACCAATATCTAAAAAATGGGTAGTAAAAACTGATGTGATAATTTTTTGATTAAAAGCATTTCTATGTTCCTTAATTCTGATATTTATTAGTCTATTAGATTGACACATATAGCTTCTTGAGCACTGCAAACATGGAATTTCATAAACTCCTTGGTGTTTCAAAAATATTCTGTCATTAGGTTTATATAAAAAATCACCAATTTTTTTGCCAGTAGAAAAAATAGTCTTTATATTAAAACAAGATAGTCTTCTACTAATCTACTGATTCTATCATTAACCCTTTTAATGTAAGCTAAAATTACTCTATTAAAAGAGGAATTGTCAATTATATCCTCTTTTTTCCTTTTAGTATTAATGTTATGTAAAGCCTTACATATGATGTTTTTATTATAATTATCAGAAAGTAGAATATTTTTTATATGTTCTTTATCAGAAAAATTATAAGCTCTAGTCAAAAGATTTTTTGCTACAGAAAACATTTATGCAGGATGATGATGAGAATTAAAATTAAGATATCTGTTTCTTTGTGTGGATTTTCTGGAAACTGATATTGATAATGTTTCATCACATTTTCTTGCAATTAAAACATCTAGAAAAGAAAGCAATCTGTTATTTTCCACTTCCATAGTAAATTTAATACTTGGATGCCAATTATTTATAAAAACAAGAAAAGAATTTAAGACATTAATATATATATATAATTATAAGAAAATAAGACATTAATATATATATATAATTATAATTGAAATAATATTTTTAACGGTTTACAAACAATTACAAACAATACTCAATCCGCAAAAGTATTTTCGGTTACTTTTTAACCTGCCTCAACTGCCATTAAATTCAAAAACAAAAGTGGAAGCAAACATCATCAATTCAAATTTCATGAATCTCTTATTTTAATGTTAGAAACTTGTCGATTTATTAAATGCATTTTATTTCTGTTTATAAAAATTGCCTCTTTAATTTTTCTTTTACTATGGTTTCTCTCTTCATGAAGAATTTTCACATTTTCAAAATTAAATTTAAATTTATATTTACATGTTTTTTCATGATCAAAGAAAACTGAAGGAGATATTAAATCACCATTATTTTTATTTTTTACACGCTTATATAACAATTCATGTTCCTTCAATTTTTTCTCAATACTTCACCTAGATTCTCCTATATATGATAGCATACAATCACAAAAAATTTGATATATGACATTACTTTTTTGTTTGACAGGTATGACATCCTTAGAATTATTGACTAATTTATTAATATTGTTTGGAACGTAGAATGAAACATTAAACACATTTTTATATAAATCCTTAAAAAAATTTACTTGTGGATTTGAAATAAATGGAATAGATATCCATTTTTTACTATTAATCTTCATTTCTTTTAAATATTTTTTTTTTTTTTAAATTGACATAAAGTATTGTTTATTTGTTCCATTTTATAACCAACATCAAGCAATTCCTTGGCAAATATGTCAATATTTTTCAGTTTATCACTTTGGTAACGACATAATTTTTCATTCTGAAACAAAAAAGATTTAAAACTTGCCATCTTATGCATCATTGGTACTTTTGATTTACAATTTATATATCCTCTTTTTTGCAGTGGCTTAATTATTGGTTTATAATTTAATATACTGTTATCTCTTGTGATCATTAAATCTAAATAGTTAATCTTATTGTCTTTCTGCAGATTTAAGGATTGTTTGTAATTGTTTGTAAACCGTTAAAAATATTATTTCAATTATAATTACAATATTGCTTTTAATTAACTGATATTTTATTTATTTTACATATATATATATTGTAACAATCCAGAGAATATAGACTTACGTAATATCGATACAGGGCGCCATCTAGGCATTTGAACCTAGAAAAATTTATAAAGTAGGCAGATACGTCAGTCAAAAAAAAAAAATTTTTTTTTTTTATTTTGATTCCGGTCGTTAGCCCATGTCACTAGCTCAGTGGAATAGCAGAGATTTAATCATATAATCTAAGAGTATATATAAAAAAAAAGAATAAAATAAGCCACTGCCAGTAATTAACATACAAACATTTATTTATGCACATATATATATAAGATTTAAAATTATTTTAAATTAGTTTACATTTTAACATTTAACATTATTTTTAACTTTACCTTAGATTTTAATTTACATTTTTAATTTCTAGTATATTATAAGTTTACATTTTAATTAAGTTCACACAGATGGGATTATAAAAGCTTGTTTTAATATGTGGCTATAGATCAGTTGCATAGATTACACGGTTAAAAACATTCCAAAGTAAACATAAACGATCAAAATACAAAATTATTGATTACTGACAAATTGCGGAGGGAAATTTATATGTAACCCAATAGTATTCACCATAAGATACTTGCATTGTCACCAATAACTTAAAAGACATCCGAATAAATACATTTTAGATACTCACCGTAAGGTATCATTATTTATCGAATGTCTATATATTTTGATCAAATATGAAAACCCAAAACATACTTAATCGATAACCAATCCATGCAAGCATCTATAAACAACTTAAATTTAATGCATTTTTATTTAGGGTCAAGTATGAATAGACCACATAGATTCGCTTTTGAAAATAAACATTCTATTCCTATTTAACCTTAGGTTAAAATTCGTAGTCAAACCGGCATCAATTCATCTGATATATCGATGTATTCAATGTAATAAAATACGGCAGCACAAAAAGTTAAGAGAAGAAATTGCTTCTCATGAGATAGGAATATTACATCTATCTGCAAAGAAGAGCAATAAAAAAAAAAAACTCCATAGAAAGGAACTGCGGTATCCGACTTATAATTCCTTCCATAGGCAAACGGAAGTGTGCGGCGTATGAAGCGATTCTGCCCGTAGTGAATCAATATTACATCTACTAATCACACCAATATATCCAATCCATTGACCCAATTTAACCACGAAACAAATAACCTAAGATTACCCTCCCCTAATATAACTTTACAAATCTATACAGCCATTCACACCCGACTTAAGTTTAACATTGATATATTTTAATTTATCGGAAAACAGAAATCATAAATAAACTTAAAGAACAAAATTAAATAAATGGAAATGATTTTACACAAATAAATAAAAAATACATCAAATAACATTTTAACTACTTTAGTCAGATAGGAAACTAATGCAATTATTTTAAATACAAAAAGTTTTTAATTTAATGTTCATTAATTGTAAAGTTCTTACGGTTTTAAACAGTCCATCTTTTACAGTTGCTTGCCATGAACGTGAATTCCCACGCTGTCCTAAGATTGATATTCTGTTGGCCGATTTATTTATCCATCCGGATGTTTTTGTTTTAACTGGTCCTCAATGTAGAAAAACGATAGTTCATTTCTCTTTCTTTACTAGCAAAACTGAAGGGATTGAACGTGTGTCCTTCAATCTCTTCTCCTGCACCTCTGCACTAACACCTATCTGTCACATCGTAATAATCATGATCACTCACTAATTAATAATTTCCAAATTTTCCTTTTATACGTATTCGAAGGATTGACTTGGCATTATGTCATCGATGTGATGATCCTTTCGCTGAGGTCCGATTTCCCGATGGATTTCTTTCATTGGCTATTTGTTTCTATTGTTTTCCTATCTGACCACTGTTTTTACATTTAAATGCCCAAGGCTGGTTTACATTTAACTAATTAACAATCATTTCCATTTCTGATTAATTAACCTGTTTTCCAAATCAAATATATATTTTTATCTCTAAATCTTTTTAAGTTTTTGTTTTTAAAATACCTTTTCTATTTTTAATACAGTTTTATTTTAATAATTTTTTTATATCTGTGCGATTTAATATATACGAGTTTAAGATGATATTTAATTTCAATTTTTAATTCTTAAAGAAAATTTTTAAATGCGAACTTTTTAATTTACTTTCATGTTTAATAAATATAAAAAAAAACAATGTAATGAACGTCTGTGCTCGTTACAATATATATATATATAATGTTTTCACAGTTATGTTATATAAATAAAGTAACTTTTGGGTTAAACCATGTATTATTTTATATTTCTTCCTGATGTTTCAATGAAATAGCATCTGCCATTGTTGAAGTTAGCCAATTAAAATTTGCTGCTACTTTTAGACAATGTATGGTTATCTCATCCTGATCAGCTAATTTCATTGGTGTTTTTTCCTCAGAAACAATGTGGCTGCAAATTTTAAATATGTAATTATCTAAAATAGATAGATAATAAAGCATGATAAAAAAGGACAGTCAAAATCTGTACTATTCTTCAGAATCATCTGTAAAATGTGCAAACAAACCCAAGAAAATCAGAATCCACATACTTTTAATTATGTGACACTAGTGAGAACTTTGTTGAAGTGTTTATTCCAATAGAGCTTAAGGAATATGACTTAATGAACATGGAAATGATTTAGGTAATATACAATCAAATATGAAGAATATTATAAAATTATGCTCCACACTATTTTTGTTATGAGGTGAATACTTCAGTGGCAATTAGTAGAGAAAATAGTATAGAGTAATATAAAGTTCATTAGAAGGAGAGAGATATCTAAAATATATCTTATTTGGTCAAATATAATTTTTATTAAGCTTAATATTAACTTAAGAATCGAATATTACACATTGATACACGTAGACACATTTGATTATTTGTGTGTACTTGTCTGAACGTTTGTGAAAGTACAATTTTTCTACACTAATCTAACTGCATAAAAAGTTTAAGTTCCAACATTTATTTAACAAGTTTAAATTTATTTCTAAAAACATTCTTTTAAATATTTTTATTGATTGAAAAAAAGTTGTTGTTGCCATGTTAAGTCTCAAAATAATTTATTTGTTAACAAAATTGTGATTTTCTTTAAAATAACATAATTAATTAATTAGATTTAAAAGTAATTAATTAATTAGATTTAAGACTAGTTGTTTCATGATGATAAAAGATAACCTTAACATGTTTTTTTCACTTTTATATAAAGTAAAAATAGGAAGGAATTCACATTACATTTTCAATACTTTTAACTCTTTAAGGATATATAAAGACCAAAATGACTTTAGTTGATTTAATCGCCTGTTTCCAACTGTAGATGGCAGTCTGATTATGTTCAAATATTATTTGTTTATTTTGCTCAGATTTCTCTTTACAACTAAGACAGCTATTGTATAAAATACTTATAATCCAGCCATTGTGAAGCAAGAAAAAAATCTTACTACTAAATAATATATATGGTAAGTAAAAAGGAAGCCATGAGTGAAAAAGTAAAATAACCCTAGAATCTAACTTTCTTAGATTGTTTGTCTTAGTGCCTTCCAACCATCCTCAAATCAACTAACATGATAAGAAAATTAATAATATTGTAACTTTTCATGTATATTGTGCCTTACACACACAAAAAAAATTGTCAACTATATTTAAAATATTTTGAAATTTGGAGATTCTATATATTGCTTTTTAAAAATTAATTGAAATCTATATACATCATAAGAAGCTATATATAAAGTTTAAAAGACATTGAATTAGATAAGAATCTAAGTTATGTATTTATACATATTTAAATAAAAACTTTTACTATATCTTTTACTTGCACACACACAAAAACAATTATAATAGCTAAACAGCATTAAGCTGTTGCACATGCGCTTTGCAGATTTTAACTATAAATGACTGAATACAAACACTTCAAACACATGATAACGTCTTTGGGAAAAGATAGAATGGCCTAAATGACTGAATACAAACACTTCAAACACATGATAACGTCTTTGGGAAAAGATAGAATGGCCATTCTATCTTTTCCCAAAGACGTTATCATGTGTTTGAAGTGTTTGTATTCAGTCATTTATAGTTAAAATCTGCAAAGCGCATGTGCAACAGCTTAATGCTGTTTAGCTATTACAGTTTATAAAACTTCGCGCTATATAAAATAATTGATTTATTTACAAAACAATTATTTAAAGTGTAATATATATAAAAAATATTACAAATTTAACTTGTTTTTAACTTACTCTGGCTATTAGTTTAATTTTGTTAAAAAATATTTTTTTATGATAATTTTTTATATTTCTTATTAGTATACATAATCTTTATGTTATACTTTTTTGATATTATCAAAATACATATCAAAATCATAATGAAGTGCTAATATGCAGCTAAAGAGTAATTATAATGTAATTAATTAAGTATGGTTTAGAGACAATCGGCTATAATAAAAAAAGATTTGAATTGTGTTTCGTAAATATCTTCTGTTATTTTAAGTTTCCTTTATGAATTTTCAGATAAAATTATTCTTTTAATATATGAGTATTATATATATATATATATATATATATATATATATATATATTATAATACTATATATATATATATATATATATATATATATAAAGACACAGTGTTTAAATGAAATGAACTTTGGAGCAATAAATCAAATAATAGATGACCAAATAAAAATTAATTTTTATATGAACTTCAATGATTTATAATAACAATTGCATTAAGATTTAATCTAAAAATGTTATATATATGTATATATTATAAACAAAACAAGTTATAAATTTCGTAACTTGCTTTTAGCTTGCATTTTATGATCACTAAATGGAGCTTTACCCATAGCTCCTAAGAAGCTTGTTTACATAAATGCTGAGAGAGATAGAATTCAATATCTCTTTCATTGTCTCCCACTTTCAGACCATGGTTTCGAGCTAGTTGGCTCATGCCAGTGAAGGATTGGAAGACTAGAAACTAGATCTAAATAATAACTCTAAAATAAGCATTTATCAAACCCATTTCTTTCAGTTTGAAAGCATGAAATTTCCCAGACATCTAATGTCTTCAAATCCAGCTAAACAAACTAGATAATTATATGGGTCTGAAAACATTTCAGTTTCACCATATAGTAAAAGCCTCTGCAACATATATATCATTGCAAAAATCTTCAAGGGTACATTAATGATGAAAAAAACAAGTTATAAATTTTGTAACTTGTTTTTAGCTTGCATTTTATGATCACTGGTAGGAGCTTTACCAATAGGTCCTAACAAGCTTGTTTACATAAACGTCAAGAAAGATAGAATTCAATATCTCTTTCCTTGTCTCCCATCTCTAGACTATATATATTGTGTGTGTAAATGGATTTGCCATTATATCATCATCATCATCATTATCAACCATTATCAATCCACTGCAGGATGAAGGTCTCTCCAAGTTTAATCCATCTTCTCCGATCTTTAGCTTCTCTTCTCCACATCACCCCTATACATTTTCTTATTTCATCCATCCATCTTACATGTGGTCTCCTTCTGGGTCTTTTACAATCTCTTGGAATCCAGTTTAAAATTTCAATTGTCCATCTATTATCATCTCTTCATAGCAATATGTCCAGCCCAACTCCACTTCAATCTTTTAATTTTTTCAATGAGGTCAGTAACACCTGTTTGTTCTCTTACCCATACATATACAAAGTTAAATCTACAGTAAAGGTACATTGGTATGCAGCAATTAGTCAGACCAGGTCTGCTGATTAAATAAAAACAGTAGCAAACCTGTTCACACTACTACTAAACAAAAGGCACTTGGACAGGTTTGTTATTGTTTTTATTCAGCCCAAAAAACCAATATGATTTTTTGCTGCACATCAATACACCTTGCTAAGATGTCATATATGTAACAGTGATCCCATTTACTAATTAATTTACATTAACTGTTGAATAAGCTCTTAACAAGCTTTGTTTAAATTAAGTCATGTGACATCTGACTTGTATTATATATATATATAAATATATATATATTATATATATATATATATATATATATATATATATATATATATGTTTTGCTCTTATAGGGCATACAGTACTCTGTTATAAGATACAAAGCATCTAACAGAACGTAATTATATTAAAATTTCTTTTGTTATTCAGCTTTAGTTTAGTTTTAATGCTATGATAATAGTCATAACTTTAAGATTATAATTCATAATTCTGAAACTATACTTATCAAGAGCTAAATTACAATGTAGTGTAATTACAAAATACTATAAATTAATTAATTTCTGCATGATGTTGTCTATGTTGATTACGAAAGCATGTCAATACTTTTTACTCCAATACAACAATTTTTGTTACAACATCTAAAGTCTAATTTTTGTTTTTTTCAGGTGTGGAAGTATAGGATATTGTCTCCATTGTGTGGGCCTGTAAGGAGTTGTTATGCCTTCCAAACGAGTTATCATTCCTTTAGGAATTTTAATAGCTGTAATTTTTTTGGGACTTGGCGTTCTTATAGGATATCTATTTATTCCCAGGAATAATTCACATTCTAAACTACAGCAGATGGATTCAATCAAAAATAGTGAAACTAATTTAACAATAACAGAAAAGCTATTGCGGGATATTAAAGCTGAGAATATAGTGGAATTTTTAAGGTGTGTTTACTTCAGTATTCTGCTTGGCTAATTATACCAGACAATAGTAATTATTAATTTTAAAGTAACATAATATATTAAAAACTAATACTGTTTTTATTAGTAATATTACTATTATAAATATATTTGATAGAGCTTTGCTCGTAAGCTTAAGGTAAATTAATACTATATCCTATTAATGTAAGATTTGTTTAAATAGCGCTTAGTTATAACCCTAACACTAAGCTTGATTTTAAAAGCTTTTTTTCTAATTTGTTTGCTACTATGATTAAATTAGCATATTTAGCAATTGTTCATTTAAATCTTAGTTATGTTGTCTGGAAAATAATATATACAATTTTATTACGTTTTTTAATGTTATGTAGCATTTTATAAATATTTTATTAATTGCTACTGTATGCTTGTTCATTTTTTTCTTGAAGGAAATCATATGAAAAATTCCACTATGTTCTGAAGACGGAGAATATAGTGGAATTTTTAAGGTGAGAGACTAAAATATATATTTTATCAACTATTTAAATTTATGATGATAAAATAAAATTTACTGAATTTTTAATAAAGTCAATGATGTGTGTGTGTATATTATATATTTATAAATTTAAATTTAATAATTTCAATGGTTATAAGTAAAGGGCAGCATCATTACAAATACGAAATTAAATTCACAGCCAAGGTGTATTGACGTGCAGCAATTAATCAGACGTGTCTAATTGGTTGTTGCGTAACAATACACCTTAACTGCGGATTTAACATCGTATATATAATGGTCTTCCACTTACTAATACTTTTTAACAATGTTTTATACCAAGCCAGTCAATTATTTCAATGATCAAACCTGGTACTAACTCGACAGAACACTAAAATAACAGCCACTTATCAGCATTCTAATCTCTAATATAAAACTTTTATAGTTTACAATATCCCTCCCCAGCTGGTTGCAAATATCATTGATAATTAATATTACATTTAATAGGATTGTACATTATATTAGAATAGTACCAGTGGATTCTAGCATCGGTTGAGAAATCATATTGCAAACGGTGAAGCAATTATCTTGAAATAGTTGATCTGTTAGTTGATTATTTTAATCGATATTGAAGTTGATAAGAATTTGTTACTAGTCAATCAATCAGCTGGTTTAGTATAAAATTTATTAAAGAATAATTAAAGTGTAATTACTGCATATATGTGTAAGTATAATGTCTATTTTTTTTCTAAAATATATGTAATATTCAAATTTATATATATTAAATACAGTAATATTCATAGAATTTAACTTATTTTATTAGAATTACTTTCGACTATATTCCTTTTTTTCAACAATACAAATTGTTGACTATATTTCTTTTAGTCTGGATTGCCCTGATTGGCAATACTGTATGGAGAGTTTTGCTTGTTTTAATAACAGTTATAAGCAAGCTTAAGAAATGGTGATCATGTGGTGTTTATTGGCTTATATAACGTTGAATAATCAAAACGAGACATCATTTCATAATTCCCATAATTCAATTCAGTTCTTCCACAATTCTGTTATTTTAATGTTTGATGATACATCAACATTTGATGATTTCTTGAAATTAAAAGAAGTTAAATTATATGAATATTGCTATATTTAATATATATAAAATTTTATTAATATATATATATATATTACATAAACAAATATTATTCAAATTATAGAAGAACTACTTTTCTAGAAACTCATACTTAGTTTTTAAATGACAACAATTATATTGATTTTAATTAATTAATGTATTATTTGACTGGTTATCGGGAATGTTTATTTGTAATGGTGCTGGATATTCTAAAAATACATGAATTCCTTGTTCCCAATAAAAAAAATTAAAAAATTCATTATAAATCTTTATAATATGGCAAATATTACTTTTAACGTTATTGTAATCTCATCGTATACAATACAATGTGCTTCTTTTCATCCCATACATGCCTTTTAACACGTGACTTAAGCTTACCCATTGCTGTTTCAGTAGCATACATTTTTCTTCACTACCTTTATGACACCTATTGTAAACTTCAGGAATTAGTAAAGAATAAATGAAAGTGCTTAAGAAATCCCATTCAGTGTAATTTTATCCAGCATTACCAAACTTGTTTCAAACTTTTGGTTTTTACCAGTCCGAAACTTTGAATTTTGAAACAGTCCACTTTGACTTTAAGATCTAACACATATTCCATTAAAAGCCATTACATACGTCTCATTTTAAGTATGATGAACTGGTTTCAGGTTTTTATGGCTATACCTTAATTTCAGCTTATAGCTTGAATGTTAAAGAATTAAATAGTTGCTGAAAGAAGGAAGATACAATAGATATTAAAAGTCAAAATGCATTGTTCCAAGATTCAAAACTTATTACTGATGAAAGGCATATGTTTGAAACCATACTGGATAGGATAGTTCTGAATAGAGATTTATTAAGCTTGGCTATGGGTATCTTTTAGTTACTAAAATTTATAATATGTGATGGCAGTAGTGCAGAAAAAAGTATCCAGTGCCTAATTTTTGGAAAATTCATGAATTGAATTCACAATCATAACCATAATTCTGCCTAAAAATGAGATTTCTATAAATTGTCAATTAATTTGATATAACTCCAGGAAAAAATTTAATGATGTTATATAAGTGAGCCAAATGCCAAAGAATAACAATGATTATATTCGATATATCTGAGAAATTTGCAAAATACAGAAAATTTTTAAATTTGAGCTCCCCAGCAAGGAACTATTTATTGATACCATAAATTATATTTCAGAATAATGCTTTTTTATTTTCAATTTAATTTATTCTTAATTTACTTTACATTAGTAGTAGTTTATCCTCTTAATGTAATTTGATTCTTTAATAAACTAATATGAAATTTATTCTTATCATTATCATAATGCAATAGTTTTTGTGCCCTTTTCTTTTGATGATATGAGTGAAACACTATTTTGTTTATTAAATTTCAGTATTTTTGATAATGAAATCAGAAAAGTGTACATCCAGAAATAATATATTACAATTTTTTTATCGAAATAAAAGCAATGAATAATGTATATCCATTGTGAATGAAGTAGATGTTTATTTAACCATGTTTTTATAAAAAATTATTATTTATGAAGATCATATAAATGAAATTCTGCTTACTAAAAAATTTCAATGTAGTATATGAAGAGAGAAGGTATGCTTTTTCAAATGATATCACAGTGGTTAAGATTCTGTAAATGTCACTGACATATTGTTATGGATCATTGTAGATATTACTAAGATGTTAATAAATACAAACAAATTAAATATAAAAACACATAAAAATAGTGTAATAAAGCTAAAAACACATTACATGATCTACTTATGAATATTGTTGGAAAAAAAAGATTAGTATATAATTATGTAAAATAGAAACACATAGTCAACAAGTAAAAGATTATAACTATGATGTCTCAGGTCCAAAACTGTGCATATAATAGTGCCACTCAGTACAAGCTAGAGTAATCAATGAATAAAAGAAGGTTTGTGCATAAAAACCCTATCTAGTGTCTACTTATTCAATATCCCCAGACTGGTTTCTAGCTTGTGGCTTTCATCAGTGAGGAGACAGATCTTAGGACCTAAAGCAACCCTCCAGCAGCTACCTTTTACTTTCTTAGTTAACTACAAAAGTGTGAGTCTAACAAAAGGTAGATGCTGGATTGTTGCATTACATCCTAAGATATAGGTGCATTGCTATCGGTAGGATATATGAATGTCAAATACTTTTTAAAACCAATAAGACTTTACATAACCCCAGCTTACATATTGCAAGCAAATTGGCTTAGATTGAAAATATTAATGTTTTCTAATTTGGAATGATAACCTGATTATAAAACAGAGGAGTAGAAGATTGTTGTTGGAGGAAAGAAGTATCAAATTCAAAAGATTCAGGTGCTCTGCTTCCATGAAAAAAAAACCCTCACTGATGAAAGAAAATCTAGAAACTAGTCTGGAGATATTTAATATGATGGTGCTGGATGAGGATGTATTAAGAACTACCATTTAGCATCTACTGATTACTACAACTTACACCAGGTGGCATAACTATGATGAGAGAAAAAGAATTTTCTAGAATAGTTTCAACCTTAATAAAATAAGGAATTTTTAGGCATACTATAAATTACAGTAAATCATTTGATTAAAAGATAAGTCACTGAATTAAAATTTAATAGAAGTATCCCATATATGATATGTGGATTTGTAATTGTTACCAAGAATTGAATGTGAAAAGATTTCCTAATGACATGAATTAATGTCTTCAGACTGAAGAACTTAAGAGTGTATTGGTTAGTGCATATATATGTCATGTCTATTATAAATGAAATTTGAACTATTTTATAAATTATAATAGAAATTCTCTTTGGAGTAAACATTTTAAAGAAATCCAAGTGACCATTTATTAGTGATCAATTAATAGGTAATTATCTAATCTTATTAAAAAGAAAAGTTCCTAAGTTAATCAATGTTAATCGGATGAGTTTCAATAGGCTGAGCTTAAAAAATAAAATATTATTTATATGGTTTTCACTTTAGATAGAATAGATATCTCACTCGTTTAGATGCAGAATGTAATAAATACCAGGCTCTATTAGATGTAGAACATATTATCTCTGACTTTTATGAATGGTATGATGGTTAATATTGAAAAGTATTTAATTATAAATACAAATGAAACAAATTACATAGGATACAAAATACTATTCAATATATATATATATATATATATATGTACATAGGATACAAAATACTATTCAATATATATATATATATATATATAGTGTGTGTGTGTGCATTAAATTAAATATTTTCATGGATTGTTGGGATAATAAAAAATAGAAATGAAATGAGATTATATCCATGTAACAGAGATAAATTTTAGCTTTTGATGTTGTTAAGAAATTACAATTACTGCTAATTGGCAATCCCTGAGGCTAAACAAGTTTTTTCATATATATATATATTGTGCCCTTTTCTATAAGCCAGTAATAGTTCATAACAGTCAATTACTAAAAATTTTAAATTTAGAATATGTTCTTTTAATACGGTAATTGTATTAAGTCAATTATATCTTTAAAGTACAATTTGAAGCTAAAGAGAATACGTAGTATATAAAATCATTTAAAAAATAGTTATATAAAGCTTAAAATATTGTTTCATATGATTGTAAAAGCTGGCCATATTAAATAACACAGCTATAAATATTAAAAATATATTTAAAAATTCGATTTTAATAGTTTAAAACTGATAATTTAATAAATGCTATGTTTAAATTTATAATCATATTTAATAGTCAAAATTAATATAATATATTTTAAAAATAAACTTTATGATGGTGAGGATTGTATTTAATTCTATATTTTCTAAATTGTTCTTCCAAATTTCATAATTATTTTATATAATATACTAAGTGTATCAATTTTATAAATCTAGGCAGAGAAATAGATTGAAAATCGTCTGTCAAAGTTATTAATCATGTGACTTGTATACTAATACTTTCACACACATGCTTGTTTGTATTTAAAGAAACGAAGTTTAAAATATTTTATAAGTTATATTATAGAATTGGATAGAATTATTGCCTATCATAAAAGCAAATAATAATAAATATTAAGTTAACTATCGTATAACATGTTTAAATGATGTAATAAAGACGAATACAGTTAATAAAAAAAAAAATTAATTAAATATTTTGTTTAAATAAAAATAGATAAATGGAATAGGTTATTAAAATTATTTTAAAAGTTATTTTAAATGTTTAAATAGTTTTAATAAAATAATAATTGAAGTAAAAGTGGAATTTTAAATAATATTTTTTAAATTTTATTATGTCATAATTTCTAATTTTGAAATTCAATTCTACTTGAAATTGAAAATATGTAAATTTGTTCTCAAGATAAAGTAAGAATTAACCAATAGGAATAGGTATTCTTACAGACTATAAATATTGTCATAACTAAGTTATCAGGGGAGATTAATAATGTATTGAAACTGGAGAAAGGTAAATTATAACTATCAAAAAGATAGTATTTTAAAATTTTTATTTTAGTCAATTTTTTTTTTGTTTTTTCTTATCGTTTATTTTGCAAAAACTAATTGATAATTTAAAAGAAGTATTTTGCAAAGGGAAAGTTTGGAAAAAAATTATATATTTAGAAACTTCGTGGAGATGATTTTCTAATTTTTAAAAATTACTTGCCAGTAGTATTTTATCTGAAGTTTAACCTAGACTACGCAATAGAGATGGATATACTACGGAATAAAATGGATAGAAATTGTAATACTGTAAAAATGTTTGGAATATTTATTGATACAGCTTTATTAATATTTCACCGGAGAACTGTTTTGGTACATAAAAAAAAACACAGCTCGGACATTATACGGAGACTAAAAAAATGTATTGAAACGTATTATTTATAAGTTTATCCAAGATTTATTTTTAAATAGTAATAAGACAAATATATCTCATGAATCGTTTATATAATATAATATTCAAAGGAGTAAAATGTTATATCCTTTCTGAAGGTAACATTTTTAAAAAATATTTTCAAGAATTTAAGAAAGAACCCAGGAGAATATGTTATAGAAGCGTTTTTGATATTAAAATATCCGTTCTTGGAATTATTTAAAAATGTATTTACAAAAGATTTGTTTAAAAGTATTTGAAGTTTTTTTTTAAAGTGATATATAAAAATACCAAATGAAAGTTTAAATGTATCAAGAAGGAAACATATATAAAAAAGTGAACACATAGTTGAATAAAAAATGGATCCATGGAAATACAAATAGTACTTAAAAATTTATCGAATATTTTTAAAGTTAAATTAGATGGATTGATGCATCGGATACGCAGAGAATAATGGTAGAGAAGATTAAGAAGCCTCATGGGATTAATTAATATTATGATTTAATAATTATCATCCTAAATACTAAAACCAAGGATTATTTTCTATAAATTTACTAAATGGATTAATAATTATTTTTATTTTAAACTTTAACGCGCTTAGAGGAGAACATTTTTAAAAAACTCTAGAGAAAATAATAGACATTTTGGACTTATCAGGAACTATCATCAAGAAAATATGTAATTATAGTTTTGATTCCTTTTATTTTGTTAACCTAGTTTAAATCTAAATTTTTATATAAGATTAGGAAAAACATAAAAACATTAATTTATTAATATTAAAATTTTATAATATAACAATCTAATAATTTAGCTAAAAATATTTTAATATAAAGTGTATGGGTGTGAAATTTTTTATATCTGCAATGCTCAAATGGATAAAGGAAGCCTACTGAACACGATGACTAGATAAAGATTATTGGTAATAATAATAACTATTGATAATTTATAATGTATTTTTTTTGTTTTCTTTAGATCATCCATAAATTGGAAGAATGAAGTGTAAAAGTTTTTTTACTTATATGTACCGCATTTCATACAACATTTTAAAAAAACATTATGAGATAGGATTGATTTGAAAATATGCATACGACGATTTTTTTTTATTAGTGATATAATCCAACATAACAAATAATTATGTGATTCTTTTAAAATTTTCATGTTATGGGATATTCAAATCTTGTCTAAGTAGATTGTATATGATTAGACATATAGAATAATGAAGTAAGCAGACTTTTCTTGTGGAACAGCTAGATTGTTTAACTATTAATGAATTTTATTTATTGTTTTTGTAAATGCAGATAGTTATTTATCGATGTAAGATGTGGAAAATCTTGAGAAATAATGTTGAGATAGTGGCTTGAAAGTACTTAGTGAACAGGAAACCAAGATGATGTTTTAAGAAATAGGATGTTATAAGGAATGGAAATAATATTTAGTCTTTATGTGAATATCAGCATAGTTAACAAAGCCCTATGACTGATACACATTTTATTTGGACAGTGTTTATATTTCTTTAAATATTTGATGTTCTAATAAAGCTGAAGAAATAGCTTTAACATCATCCCTGTACTAGAGGATATTAGGCAGGTAAATGTCATACCTCTTCGCACTGTACCATGATTTTGAGATATGTTAAGAGTAATACTCTAGCTTTCTTCCTTAATCCTATGCATCTGTTTTCACTATCTTTATTTCATGTAACTGCATCGTTCAGTAAGATATGTTTAAGAGAAATGATAAATAATTTAGAACTTAGGTTATGCTATCGTTTTTGTATAAGATTGGTTTATTTGCTTAGAAGGAATAGGATGTTATAACTTAAAATTGAAGATCCAAAGTATCCTAAGGAAAGAAAGAATCATAGAATATATTTTGAATTTTATTTCGGAAATGAAATATAAACTTTTTTAAAATAAAGTATCTAAACAAAGATATTTTCTTTAAAGTGATAATAATTTTAAAATGCTTTAGTATTATTTTTTTTAAGAGAAAAATAAGTATTGCATATTTTTAAAATACAATAGTACAAAGTAAATTATGTAAACAATATGCATAGTATATTTTTTTGTTTATTGATTAACAGAAATATATTGATGATTATACTTATATCATACTAAAGTAAGGCTTAAAGAAGAATATATTATGATTAGTAAACATTGTGTGATAAATACTAAAATCTAGTACTGAATTTTGGATAATATTTTGTGTAACATCTTTGACTTTGCAAGATGAAAATTTTTTTAATATTTTGAGAGGTCCATACTCATTATAAAATTTTGTTTTCTATAGAATGTTTTCTAAGTATGAATTTTTAAAATAAGATAGTTTAATAATATTAAGGATAAAATGTGTTGCTAATAAAGTAGATAAATATATTTGTAATAAGTTAACCATAATGAGAAACCAAATAGTAAAATTTTTTTTTTTAATTTTGTCCTAAATCTAAATAAAGATATAATTGAAATATAAATTATTATTTTTTATAACCCGGTAGATCAAACTGTAAAGTAAAAAAAGTTAAGGATATCCACTGTAAATAGTGTAGATAAATTGTTTATTTATTTGTTGTTAGTAATAAACTTTGTTAAATTTTGTTATTTAAAAAATTTTGTGTCCAAGTTATTTATTTCTCCACATCGCTGCATGAAATCACGATATATGCATAATAATCGAAACAAATATATAATTTTGCACAAAAAGATAAATAGAGAATTATTTTAAGAATTTTAAATATTTTATTGGTATTCATTATAATTAAATAATCATAATCTTACATTATTTTATTGGTCATAAATCAGTTATCACAATATTATATTAAATTATATGCTATCAGTTGCCACACATATTTTGTTTGTCAGATTATTAAAATGCTACCACGTATTTATTATATCATTACATGAAGATATAAGATCATATTATATTATTTTATTATTTTATTATGGTAATAAAATTATAGTAAAAAGAAAAGATATCCAGAATTAGTTAAACAATGAAGAATATTATTATTATTATTATTATTATTATTATATATTATTATTATTATTATTATTATTATTATTATTATTATTATTAGTTTAAGTGTAGTAGATTATGACATAAAATCCCTTCTCATATTTTACTACCGTATTTTTAAATTAACTTAGAATAAACTTTATGAACCTGAGATTATTTTATTTGAGCTAGATTATTAAATAGAAGATTAAGATTTAATTATTAGTTTAATCTTAGTGAGTAGAAGTTATTAAAGTCATAAGAATACTATGAGTTTGTTATTTGAAATAGTAATAAAGGGGGGATAGTGTTCTTATGCCATTGAGGTAGTATCCTGTAGGATATTGGCTCAATGTAATCTATCTTGTCACCTGTATTTTCACTTCAAGTCTCATGAAAATATTAAATATTTATTTAATTTATTTTTATAAACTGAACCTTATTCATATTTTAAATTTGAGCTAGTGAAATATTTTAATTTTAATGCTGAAGGTTTTAATATTAATTATTAACTGAGATAGAACCCATTTTATTTCATATCATATATTATCTTTTCTTTAGGTCAGAATAAATGTATGATATCGATTTACTAAAAAAATTTAAATTTAGGATATGTTCTCTTGGTATAATGATTTTATTATGTTGACAATCTTTTTAAAAATTCAAGTAAAGCAAGATAAAGATATTTAATGCCTAAAATTGTGCTAAATGAATTTAAAAACAGTTAAATAAAGCTAAATGTATTAATTGTATATGGTTGGGAAAGCTGGCCATTATAAATAGTGTAGTAATAAATCTTTAAAGTATGTATTAAAAGTCAAGTTTTAACAGCAATAGCCTATAATTAAATAAATATTATATTTTACAGTATAAATTATATTTAACAGTATAAATTATATTTAATAATTATATTTAATATTATATGTTTTAAAAGTAGTCTTTGTGGTAGAGAAATTTATATTTAATTTTATAGTATCGAAATTATTTTTCCAAAATTATATTATTATATTATTTCTTTAATATAATAATTGTTGCAATTAAATATTTAATATTCTCAGACAGAATTTGATAGTCTGTCTTGGTTGTAAGTCATGTGACATGTATACAGTTATACATGCGTGCTTACTAGTGTTTTTGTTAACAAAGTTTTAAAAAATTACTTTAAAGTTACACTATAGAATTGAAGATATTTATTTATCTATCACAAGAGAAAATATTAAAATTTGTTATCATAAAGTGTTTAAATAATTTTTATAAAATGAATGTAGTTAGCAAAAGTTAAATATTTTGTTTTAAAGAAATAGATACATTAAAAACTGAATGTGGAACAAATTGATAAAATATTGTTTTTAAAAGTCATTTTAGTGTTTAGTTATTTTGATAAAGTATAAAAAATTGATTTAAAATTAATATTTTAAGAAATATTTTTAAATAAGAATGAGTCATAATTTTATTTTTGATTTTAATTATGTAATATCAAAGTTATATGTAAATTAAGTTGTCAGGTGAAAGCATAATCCACCAATTAAATGATGTATGTATTTGGGTATAAATACCGATGTACAATTATTTTCAACTTGCTGCTTTTAAAATTTGTTGCTTCTATTTTAAAAATTATGCTTCTGTAAATTTAATCAGCTTTAAATTAGTCAAATCAGTGCTATAATAGCTCTCTAATAATTTATTTGCAACTGAGACGTATACCAATCTAATTAGTTTGTAAAGAGAGTATTATAAACAAATTATAAAAATTATTATCTAAATTATGCAGTGCTAGAAAGCTAAATTCCTTACCGGACTTTTTGTCAAAATTTAATTAAATGTCGCATTAAAACATGGAAGTACCAGGAGAAAATACCGAATTATTTAAAAGGATTTTGAAAGTAAAAATTATAATTAGTATCATAATATTAGTAACTTTAATGGGAAGAATTATTTTATATGCTAAAATTATATATTGGACATTATGTGAAGATCTGAACAGGAGAGCTAATTGGAAATTTAAATTAGTAATGCATTTTCTTTTGGAAAGATAGTTGTATTAGAAACTGAAAAAATAATACAATAAAACTTTAAATCTTTCAATAAGTTGAAAGTAATAATTATCTTAAGGTAAAATGCATAAATGTTTTTTTCTTTTTAAAGAGAACATTATTAATATTTTTTAAACTGTCAAAAACTAATGGTGAAATAAAGACAGTTATTTTTAAAAATGTATGTAATAAGTCTATACTATATTTTAAAAGACTACATGCGTTATTATAATAATTTTTGGAAAAACCGATAATTAAAACTAATAATGGAAAATAAATAGACTTGGATAAATAATAATTAATATACTGATAAATAAAACCCTATATCTAATGGAATTATAAGTAATAAATAAATATTGAATTCTGGAAATATTTTTTAAAAAATGTGCAAAAATCATAACTGGATGCCTGAATTCACATAGCATGTCAAGGACACTGCAAGCCAGCATAGGATCCTAAAGAATAAAAATTCAAAGTGTTATTTTTAAATATTATAAATTTAAATTATTTCAATAATCATTGTTCTGAATAATAGAGACAATGAACTATTATTTTACAAACTTTTTCAGAACAGATCAATGATTATTTTCAACAATAATTTTAGATTTCTAGAAGTTGACTTTCTTATTTTTTAATCATTTATTTTAAACTTTGTTTGTCATGTTGGAAGGAGTCTACAGAGCATGCGTTAATTTTTGGGATGAGAATTTTTGTTTTCATCGTCAAGTGTTGGCGGTTTCAATTGCTCCTCAAGAGTTTTTTTTAAAAAAACTTCAAGGAAATAAAAACATTTTTTATTTTTTTTATTTTTGTGTAAAGAACATTCATCCTAGAAGTTATATGTAAATATGTCTTTGACTTACTTTTTAAAAATTAATCCTAGTATTAATTGTAATGTTATTGAATAATTAGAATAGGATAGGTACATAAAGATTAATTATTCGCTAATAATATTGTAATTTTTGTAAAAGATATTTTGATAATTTTAAGTAAGTTAATATTTTTAAGTATGATAGTATGAATATATGTTATCCTATACAATGTTTATTTTAAATTGTGGACCAGAAGACATCATATAAATGATTGACAAGTAGATATCACTTAGATAATGGTTGTGGATATTGGTATTTTTATGATGTATTTTTTTCTTTTGTAGAATATGAACGAATTATATAATGTTGAAGTATGAAAGTATGGTTTATGTGTGAATGCATTTATACACACATAAAACTTATAAAAGCCAGAATTTATTTATTGTAAAGATATGCATTACTTTTATTCCATATTATTGGTATAATATAACTTAATAATGAATAATTATATGATTCTTTTATAAAGAACTTTAGTATTTCTTAGATGTTTTTTGAAATATGGATAATAGTCATTTGTATTTTGTTCAAGAATATTTGATAGGAAAGTGAAATAACCTTTTCTTGTTGATCAGTTGAGATCTTTATATTTACAGGTAAATTTTATTTGTTGTTTTGAACATGTTGTCAGTATCATAGTCGATGTAGATTGCTAAATCTATAAGAAAATTTATACAAGGTAGTGACTTGGTAATAATTTAAACATGAAACCTAAGAGGTGCTTTTTAATGTAGGATTTTGTTATGGGAACAGGAATAATCCTTATGATCTTAATAATTATGCAGGTACAGATAACACAGCCCTGTAGCTTGTATATTTTCTGTGGGCAGTGTTTATTTTTATATTGAATATTGATATTCCAGAAAGCTGAAGTAATAGCTTTGATATCGTTGTTTGTAGTGGAGGTCAGTAGACAGATATGTCATGCCTCTATTTTATTGATACACTGTATCATGATGACTATCTAATATATGTACTATTGAGTTGGGACTCTAGTTTTTCCCTATACCTAAGCATCTATTTGCTAACACGATTTTCTAAAAAATGATAGATACGATTTTCTAAAAAATGATAGATAATTTGGAGTTTAAGGATCATTATTTGAAATGAATAAGATAGGTTTGCTTACTTAAAAGGGTGGTCAGAATAAATGCAAATGGAATTGAGAATCAAACAGGATTAAACATAAAGAATCATAGAATATGTTCTAAATTTTATTTTTGAAATAAAATAAATTTCATGAAAGTGTGTAAATAATAAATAAGATTGTTCACGAATTTTGAATAACTTCATGTATTTTAAAACGTATAGGTATTGCATATTTTTAAATGGATAGTGTATTAAAACAAAATGGTATAAGATAAAGCAAAGCTATATTTCTTAGTTATAAATTAATGATAAAGAAATACATCAATACTTGCAGCTATTTCATATTAGATCTATATTAAGTAAGAGATATTGTGTATGACAATTTGATTGTCAATTGTGTCCACTCGTTTTGTTAATGAACCAAAAATGAATATGTTTTGTTTAACAGTAACAACATTGCTATAAGAAACTATTTAGTGATTGAGAATAAATTACGAGATACATATTCGAATTGTTATTTTTGTATTTTCTGTTTATGCTTCATAACTAATGTATGTTTAAAGGAAGCATATCGAAATGATACTTAATGATAAATAATATTTAAAAAAGTTATGTAAATTAATTATTATCATTATTATTAAAATTCTGATGAATATGTAAAATAGACAAATTATTTTAAAGTCGGAGTGAAGACTTAATATTTTAATTTATTTTATTAGTTTATTATGAGAAACTAGAAATTGTAATGATGCAAGATTTATTTGAAAACTGTAAATATATTATTGTTTATTTCATTGTAATAAAATTTTGTTAAACTTGTTTTTCAAAATTTGTGTGTTACGCTGATTTCTTTCCCATTCTGCAAAACATTGTAACCACAGAGGGTTTGAACCTAAACATAACTTTTGCACAGAAATAAATAAAAGCATTATTTAAGAATTATAATATTTTCTTAAGATTATTTATTTAAGAAATTACATTTATATTATCTTTATGGTCATAAGTTAATGATTATAATATTACACAGAATTATAATGCTATATGTTGCCATACATATATTTTTCAGATTATAAGATACTACCACGTATTTATTACGATATCATATGAAATATAAAAGATTATGTTATATTATTTCTTTATTGCTATTATGGTTAATAAGAATTATAATGGGGGAAGATAAGTAAGATTAAATCATACAATGAAGATTATTATTATTATTTATTATTATTATTGTTATTAGTTAGGTGTGGTTGAGTATGATATTAAATCCCTTATCATGCTTTACTACAGTAATTTTGATTGACTTAAATTAGTTTAAGAACCTGAGATTATTTTAGCTAAATTACTTTAAATAAAAAGATTAAGATTTATTTATTAGTGTAATCTTAAATGATTAATTATTGTTGAAGTCATAAGAATGCTATAGATTTATTATTTGAGATAGTAATAAAGGGAGATAGTGTTCTTATGCCATTGGGGTAGTATTCTGTGGGATATTGGTTCAATAAATTCTTTATTACTACATGTATCTGACTTCCTAGTCTCATGATTTTAATAAATATTTATTTATTTATTTATTTTATAAATCGAACCATTATTTTTTTTTATTAATTTGAGCTAGTAGAATAATTAATATTTTATTGTCAATTATATGCATTTTAGCCAAGCGTAATTGTTATCTGAGCTAGACCCATTTTTATGATATATTATATTTCCTGGAAGTGAGAGTGCAATATATATATATACATGTATATTTTCTATACTAAACTTCATGTAATTATAAGGGATTTGAACTCAGACTTTCAATCTCCCTACATCTATCCAATACATCTTATACAACTGATACACCTGAGTACATGCATATAAAAAATATCAATGATTTTTAATATATGTATTTCATGCTGAACCAGCACCCATTAGTTAGTTCAGATCAGCATCTCCCATATATATATATATATACAATCAGTGCTCAGTTTATATTAAGATAGCAAATCTTCAAACTTTAGTAAACAAGCTTCAATCTTATCTATTCTCCAACTCTTCATCCATCCATATCATTGAAAATCTGTGGATGGAATGCTCAAATCCTTTGTTGATTTCAATATTATTGTCATACCTATGTTGATGTAAGTCATTCTGATCCGTCACACACAGGATATTAATATGTCCATTTAATTATACAGAATAGGGATGGACCGAATATAAGCTGAATATGTAATATTAAAATACATGTACATTTTCTTTACTAAATTTAATGTAATTATAAGGGACTTAAACTCAGACTATTAAGCCCCTAAGGCTATCCAATTCATTTTATATAACTGATACACATGGTCAGAAAACTTGTTAAGAGTTATTAGTTCATTCAGTACATTATATTTGTAGTACAAGCTTATTAAATTAAGTAATGTGATGTATGTTTTGATTTTTTTTTCTTACTATTATATTCTATAAAAGATCTAGAAAGCTTCAACTACACTCCAGATGTAAAATACAGAATTATTTATATATGACAAAGTTCTAACATTCATTGTGGACTTCATTTCTAACTCATTGTTTTAAATCATGATATTTTTTCTATTTTTTTTTGCTCGTGTGTCATAGCATCAGCCGGGAAGCAAACCCACTAACCCGGACAACTGCTTGTAAAGCAGCTGTCACTGACCTCTCGACCACCAATTTTTTAAACATTATATGCAATTTTCAGTCTATTAATGAACTTTTCACCAATTCTTTTATAAGAGATACTGAAAGGTTTATTACCAATATTTAGTAAATTAATCAAGATTAGAAATTATATATATTTATAATTATCAGATTTTCATGGATTTTATATATGTCAATAGTGAAATTATATTAGGAATTTCTGAGCATTTATATATAAATATTTCAGCTGTGACTTTATCTAGGCAAACACCTAATTAAAAACTAGCATTGCAAGCTAAAATGGATTGGACACAAAATACTTTTTCTAAATAATGTGATTTTAATTTGCAATATTAGTTTTTAGTTAGAGGAAACTGAAACGCAGACTTTCAAGCACCTTAGCCATCCACTCCATTTTATAAAACGAATGCACATGATCACATACATGTAAAAAAGATAAATGATTTTCAATATAGGTATTTCATGTTGAATTAGTACTCATCACTTGATACAGTTCATCATCTCCCATATATATATATATATATAATCAGTTCATCATCTCCCATATATATATATATATATAATCAGTACTCAGTTTTATATTAAGATAGCAAATCTTCAAACTTTGATGGATAGGCTACGATCTTCTCCACCCTGCAACTGCTGAGTTATCCCTACCATTGAAAACCTGATGACAACATGCTCAAACCTTTGTTGATGCCAATATTAAGTCACTCTGACCTCTTATATATAGGATTTTAATATGTTAATTTAAATATACAGAAGAGAGATGTGTAGAGTTCAGACTGAATCTGTAATATTTGAATACGAGTATAACGTATATACTAAACTTTGGATGTAATTGGAGGGGATTTGAACACAGACTTTCAAGCTCTCTTCAGCTACCCACTCCACTTGATATAACTGATACACATGACCGCATACATGTAAAAAAGGTAAATGATCTCCAATATACGTACTTTATCCTGAAGCAGCACTCACCAGTTCGTCCAAACAATCATATATATAACAGAAAATTATTTTTTCTATATCTCTGAATCTGGTTAATTTTTCTGTTTTTTTTTTTTTACTTGATTTACAAAATTAGATGTTATTCTCAATTGAATAGTTTATATATGAAGTTATAATATCTTGCAAGATTTAACTTATTTCTTACCTTTTTTACTTATTTTTTACTTATTAATTGTTAAATTATTTATTACCTTTGTTTTTTTTCTTTCTATTTTAATTCAAGAAGATTACAAATTTCGTACTTTTCTATCTTCTCAAACTTCGACTTATTTTTAAAATATATCCAATCTTTTTGCAAAGTGAGCTTATTAATTTTAATAAATTATAACTTCTTCTTTTAATGATTTACTACAATTCTAACCTTCTTTGTCCTCTCTGTCTTTTTTAAAACAATTAATCATGCTTTGTTTTAAATATTTCTGAAGCTTAGTGTAGCATTATTTTTATAAAATTCTAATACTTTTAAAATTCTCAAATATCTCTTAAAACTCATATTATAACGATTTTTATATTTGTTCTTCATAGATTTTCAGTAGGTAAAAAAAAGCAACTTTTAAATTTTATTCCAGGTATTATTAATTTTTTGATAAAAATTTTCCACTATTTAAAAAAAGGCTAATGTTTTATTACTCGGGGGTTCAAAACGAAATCTCTCGATCCCAAATCGACCGCCAAACTCTACCGCTGCGTTAAACTCCGCGCAGGGTTTTTTTCCAAAGTCTTAGATGAGATAGCGAAAACCACTCAGGGTTTTCCACTGATGATTATCAAAGATTAGCGTGGAACTTCCTTTCCAGCAAAGAATTTCATATAAATTCGCATTATTTGTAATTGCATGTAAATAATATTATTTCTCTATAACTTTTATAAGCAATTATTTTTAAAGTCTAGAATTTAATTTATATAACTCAAATATTCCTTCACTTAAATGAGATTCATTAATTAAAACAGAATTGATGAAATTATGTCACTTAAATAACTAGACTGTATAAAAAAGGGATTTTAGATTTCAAATTGCTTTGACAATTTATAGTAAAATGTTATAAATTACCATTTGATTGACAATAAAACTATTTAAAAACAGAAACAATATAAATGCAATTTATCCACTCTCCTTTGAACACTTTTTAGCAAAAAATCTTTTATTGTACATATATGTGTACACAATTTTATGTTTCGACTGTCCTGCAGTCTTCTTCAGAGCTATGATGTAATAAACAAAATAAAATACATAATAATATAAAAAATGTAAACAATAAAATGAATAAAATAATTTAAAAACAACATAAAATATAACAAAACTTAATAAAACTGAAATTAAATATAATCAAACTCAAATAAAATAAACCAGTTATTATAAAATAAAATATACAATATAAATATAAATACATATAAATTATACATATGTATTCCTGACTGTATATATATATAGTTAATCATGAATATGTATATATACAGTCAGGAATACACATGTATAATTTATATTGTATATTTTATTTTATATTAACTGGATTAATTTATTTGGGTTTGATTATATTTATTTTAGTTTCATTATATATTGTTATATTTTATGTTGTTTTATATTTATTTTTTTTATTAATTTTATTGTTTACATTTTTATGGTATTATTTTTATAGTTATGTATTTTATTTTGTTCATTATTTCATAGCTCTGAAGAAGAATGCAGGACAATGAAAATGTAAGATTGTGTACACATATATGTGCAATAAAATGTTGTTTGCTAAAAAGTTTTCACAGTAAAGTGGATAAATTGCATTTATATCAAATATTATATCAAAATAAAGGAAGTAGTGAATTTGGTAATATTTCTGAAGAAACAATACACACACACATATATATATATATATATGGCTAGTGCAGAAAGCATGGTAAGTACTGAAACTAAATTTTAAAAATACACTTTAATTAAAATTAATAAATGATTTTAATTCTGCAGTTAATTATTTGCACAACTTTTAAAATTGGAAAGTTATGAAATCATATAGAAAAGTATATTTATAGTAGTAATTTATATATCATATCTAGTACATGGTTTCACTAGAGGACTTTCAAAGTGATAATGATCCAGATAATCTGTACAATGTCATATACGATTTTTGATACCTATTGAAAATAAACATTTATTAATACCAGTTGTATTTATATATTGGACTATTTCTATCATATGGCATTAAATCATGAATGTCTTTAGAAAAAAGTAGACTTTATTTAAATGTTCCAATTACATTCAATTAGGATGTAGCAATGTTTCGAGTTTTGGAATATTGTATTTTATGGAAACACTACATCCAACTGAACCATTTCACCAAAGGCAACAATAAGTAGAAATTTCATATATTTATCAATGAGTTCCTCTGGATTTTTTCATTTTTTCCTAAAAGCAAAATTAATTAATGTTTTCCAAAGATTATGTATTTTTTCAATAGATTAACTTATAGGATTATGTACCATTGTGTGTGACCTGCTCATTTGAAGTTTCTTCTTTGTATCTTCTCTGTCTAATATGTTTGTATTTCTCCAAAAGAACATACATGGGGAAATACAAAAATGTTGGACAAAGAAGAAAAGATACAAAAAAGAAAATTTAAAAAAGCTACTTGCTTGGCAATGGCAAATAATCCTATAGGTCAACCTAGTGTGACAATTTTTTATAAAAACATACATGTTTTACTGTTGGATAATGAAAATAGCCCAATATATAAATACAGCTAAATTACTATCATTTATTCATACTAGTTCCTTTCCTTCTAAGCTGTTTTTTCTATACTTTTTATATCCAAATCAAAACCATATAATGGATACTTTTTTATAAAACACTGTTTTTCTAAACAATCATTGGTTAAAAGTTTTATTGTTTAGACCAAGTATATAGTTTGTATATACTTGGTTTTTTGTATATATTATTAATATCAGTTTACAATTTTATGACTAATCCATGTATAATTTGCTAACTACAGTGTATATAAATTTGGTGATATATTCTAGAGATTGGACCATAATTCAATTTCACTTCAAACTGCTTTTAGTTAGCAAATTAAGTTTTCCAAATAGATAGAACAACTATCTGCATAATTTTTGTTTTTATCAATGCACTTTTCAATTTTAGCTCAATACTAACCCAACTATCCATTGGCCCACAAGTCAGGTAACCTCTCCCACTATAGATGCATTAGATCCATATACCATCTTATGTTTTTGAAAAGATAATGAAAGTCCATTATGCTTAATTATAATGAGGCTTCTTATTTCACTACAAATTAGATATTGTTAATATTTCATCAGATGATATCAGAGCTGTAGATGTTCTTAGGATGTTGACAAGTTGTTGATATTTTTCCATATCAGCTATCATTCATCGCTTTACTTCAGGTTCTTTCCATTATCTATTGGAGGGTTTTTTTTCTTCCAAAGGTGTAGTCAAAAACTTTTTAAAACTGTTTGACTTATGTTTGCAATTCTGACAATCTTCCATAGTGAAAGATATTACCTATTTTGATGCATGAATATTCTCCGTAACCCTTTTTTTTATTTTCAGTAACTCATAACCAGACTTATACGTAAAACATTAATCCGGGATAGGGTTAGGGTTAGGGTTAGGGTTAGGGATTGTCACTACTTTTATACAAAACTAGATGCTATGATTAACTATTTAAGCATGTTCATAGATATCCATCCATCAGGATTTCAGCTGGAAATTTTTGGTTGTTATAACATGTTAGAATGATATTATAGGCTAAGCTATAAACAGGAAATTATGGATATTTAATGTAAATCCTGTTCTTTCGGAAACATTTCTTCAAAGTTGAACAGCTTTTTCTGCTGATCCAACTAATTCAGAGTGAGTTATAAAAATGAATAATCAAATCATTATCCAGTTTTCAAAAATATAACATTATATTAGCAGATAACGTGAATATGGCCTGAAGTTATTTAGAATCTTAGCTTTTACATAAATAACCTACTTCTACTTGTGAGTAAATAAAAATAATAGATTTATACTTACGAATATAAAAATTCCTCAATAAATATTCAAAAATTTTAAACTTTTAAAACATTTTGTTAGATATAACAGAAATAAATATTCTTTTAGATTTTTAAAAATAATCAGAAATAAGAAAGATTTTGTTGATTTTATAAACTGAAAATAATCTTTCTAATGATAATGTATAATCTTTTTGTTTTGATTGCGATCTCATTTTTTTAATATAGAAGCAAAATGTGAACATTTAAAATTTATTCAAGTAGTAAACAAAAATATCTATCAAATCAAGACAAATGTATTATTTTCTGATTAGTAATAATCATTTAATCATGGATTTTACATTGATGTGTGAGACAAAGAAAAACATCAAAAATGCTGAAATATGAGAGAGTTTTCTGCAATGAACAACCTCTTAAATTCCAACTGGAGAGCTAAATAGTTATATGTCTGGATATCATGAGCTTGATAAACAATTAGTAAAATCATCATCTCAAAGTTTAATCACTGATTACATTGATGACACAAAACCATTAACACAGCACAAAACTGAAGGTGGCAATGGTTGTACTTTCTTTTGTGATAAATCTAATTTTCTACCAGTTTAGAAATGCACCACATATTGTCAAATAGCAATAATGATTAAAATATGTATGAAAAAATATATAATTAAATACTGTAGTTAATAAAAAAAAGTAAAAAAAGTTTGTCTTGTATAAATTTTTTCAAATATTTAAAAAATTTTATTAGTCATGCTTTATTTCCTTATTTTTTTATTCAAAATTTAAAGTAATTTTTCCTTGTTGTTTTGCTTTTATGTGATTTCTAAAAGTTACAGAATGTATCCCCCATTTTTCAAGTTAAGTTAAGTCTATTTTTGTGCAATTTTTTTTAATGCAGATTTTCTGCAGAACCTATCTACCACATAAAATAAGACCCAGGTGTATTCATAATATTTTTTCCAGCTTTCATGTAATAAAAATCTAATAGCAAAACAGCTGATGTTTCAGTACTATAACAAGTACTTTCCTCAGAGTTTCTCCTTTCTCAAATCATGAGAATGAGTGTGGTGAGATTTAAAATTGTTATTGTTTTCTTTTGTTATTCTCCATTCATTCTTAAATTCTATTGTTTGAGCAGTTTTAAAAAATATTTTGTCCTCCAATAGCTTTTTTCAAATATTCTTATTTTTTTTGATTTGCACTTTTCATTTATGCTCTTAGGCCTTTTAAAAATCTCTATAGCTTCCCTTAGCAATATCTGATCATATTGTTCAAATTTTGTCAATGTGTTTTATTAAAATTTATGTCATGGTTAGTTAATTTAATGTGTAAATAAATGGCCGATGAATTAGATTTTTCTCTAATTGCCAAAATGCGTTCTTTCTTTCTTATGTTTATTCTATGATCTGTCAGTCCAATGTATGAATGTAAACAAACTTCATGTGGAACTTCATAACACCGTGAAACTCCAAAGAAATTTTATCTTTAGATGTGATAATACTTCTGTAATTTTTTTAATGTAGTATAAATTGTGTGGATATTATTTTTCTTTAAAACATTACCAATTTTATGAGTTACTCTCTTTATAAGTGTAAAAACAGTCTTCATTTTTGAAGTATCATAATCTTTTTTCTTAGTAATTAAAAAAGCTCTGTTACGTTACCTGTTGACTGTCTGTTATGATTATAATCGAATCGGCTAAAAGATGTGGTAATTTTTACATTATTGTAATGAATTTATGCTCATTTTAAAGCTTAAAAATTTAATAAGATGCTGCCATCTCTAGAATTATTTTACAATAAAAAATCAATAATATTTAAATTTGAAGGTAGAAAAATGGGAGATGGCAGACTTTCCAAGATGCTGATTGGTTGTTTCATATTTTGAACAAAAAAGAGTGCTTGAGAACAATTTTGACATCTCCAAGTTCTTTGTTTTGATTTTCAAACCAAAAATGAATGTTTTAGAGTATTTTGTAGGATTTTTTCACATATTATAAATTTTTTGATAAAATATGCTGAAAATATAATTATTTTAGAAGAATAGTTAAGATTTTATTCAAAATGCTTCACTTTTACATGAATGTAAATTGTGAAAGAAATCAATGACATATGGAGCATTTTCTAGTAGGTTACAAACATTCTTTTTAGCTTCTCCGCTATAGAATACTTTTATAATTATAAATTTAAAATTATTTTTGAAAAAACTTTCATTCACTTTCATAATCTGACAAATTATTAATTTTCTTTCTACAAACAAAACTAAAACAAATATAATATTAAAAGACTATTATAGATTTACTGCTGATTTTGTAATTGACTAATCAAAAGTTTAAAGTTTTATCTCACTTGATCAACTGGAAATTCTGACAGTGCAAAGGTTAATAATCATCTGATCAAAAGCAATGTAACTATTATATTTTTATTACACAGAAGTTAAGATATAATATTATGAATTCATTTATCCATGAGAATATTAGAATTTATATATATATATATATATATATGGAAAAAAAACACAAGTTAAAAAACTTGCTAACGCTTGTATTTATGATAACAGATGGCATTCTACCAAAAACACTGTCAAGCATAGTTTTCTGTTTACATAAATGTCAGAGTGAGTATTCACTATCTCTAACTTTAATTCCACTTTCAGATCATGATTTCAAGCTATTTGCTATCGTCAGTGAAAGACAGGAATAAGAAACAAGATCTAAACACAAACTCTGAGCATTTATGAAACAGTTTCTATTCAGCTTGTAAGTGTGAATCTTTTAAACATGTTAATGTCTTCAAACTCAGCATAGCAAGCCAGATAGCTACATGGGTCTGATCTCAGTTCAGCATCACCACATAGTAGAAGCCTCTGCAATATACATCATTGCAAGAAAGACCCCAAAGGTACATTTATGAAAAACAAAAAAAAACACAAGTTAAAAAACTTGCTAACGCTTGTATTTATGATAACAGATGGTGTTCTACCAAAAACACCGTCAAGCATAGTTTTCTGTTTACATAAACGTCAGAGTGAGTATTCACTATCTCTAACTTTAATTCCACTTTTCAGATCATGATTTCAAGCTATTTGCTATCGTCAGTGAAAGACAGGAATAAGAAACTTGATCTAAACACAAACTCTGAGCATTTATGAAACAGTTTCTATTCAGCTTGCAAGCGTGAATCTTTTAGACACGTTAATGTCTTCAAACTCAGCATAGCAAGTCAGATAGCTACATGGGTACCTTTGAGGTCTTTCTTGCAATGATGTATATTGCAGAGGCTTCTACTATGTGGTGATGCTGAACTGAGATCAGACCCATGTAGCTATCTGGCTTGCTATGCTGAGTTTGAAGACATTAACGTATCTAAAAGATTCATGCTTGCAAGCTGAATAGAAACTGTTTCATAAATGCTCAGAGTTTGTGTTTAGATCTAGTTTCTTATTCCTGTCTTTCACTGACGATAGAAAATAGCTTGAAATCATGATCTGAACGTGGAATTAAAGTTAGAAATAGTGAATACTCACTCTGATGTTTATGTAAACAGAAAACTACGCTTGACGGTGTTTTTGGTAGAACGCAATCTGTTATCATAAATACAAGCGTTAGCAAGTTTTTTAACTTGTGTTTTTTTTTGTTTTTCATAAATGTACCTTTGAGGTCTTTCTTGCAATGATGTATATTGCAGAGGCTTCTACTATGTGGTGATGCTGAACTGAGATCAGACCCATGTAGCTATCTGGCTTGCTATGCTGAGTTTGAAGACATTAACGTGTCTAAAAGATTCACTCTTGCAAGTTGAATAGAAACTGTTTCATAAATGCTCAGAGTTTGTGTTTAGATCTAGTTTCTTATTCCTGTCTTTCACTGACGATAGCAAATAGCTTGAAATCATGATCTGAAAGTGGAATTAAAGTTAGAGATAGTGAATACTCACTCTGACATTTATGTAAACAGAAAACTACGCTTGATGGTGTTTTTGGTAGAATGCCATCTGTTATCATATATATATTGTAACAAAATTAAAGATGGTTCAAATAACTATTACCATATCTGAGTTGTCTACAATATATATAAGATCATAATATTTAAAATAACGTTGGATTTCTCAAGATATCCCACTATCAATAATTATAAGCAAATTATTAATAACAAGTATTATAACTCAGGTATGTGAAATCACGTTGAGGTGAGTACACTAGTAATTCAATAAAATATAACTCAGGTATACAGACAGTAGATCTTATCCACTTTCATTTCTTGGTTTGATGTTAAGTGCATGTTTAAACAAATACTAAGTGAATATGGTCTAGCAGGGCGCCACTAGATTATCTGAATCTAGACATGGTTATATCTAATAACCTTTCACATGTACCGGGTTTGAATCCCCTTTTTGGTACTTTATTTCTAATAAAAATGGGAGATTTTTCTTTTTGAGCCATATCACTATACGCACTAATATTTAGGTAAAAGTAAAACATCTTTAAACCACAGTGGAGTTCATTAGACATAAATCATTTCTCAGATCTTAACATAACAAATGTGTTTCAATATTTTTATAAGTTTACTAGCTCAGATTATATATAACTAATTTAGGATGGCAATTCACTCATCCTTGCATGAAATAGATGATGGGATGTGGTTATAATAATACTAAGAAATCACTAAATATTATAAAATCAATATTTATTTATGGCCTTTAAACAGTTAAACAGCTCATTAATTAAAACATTGATGATGATGATGATGATGATGATAATAATAACGATAATGACAAGGGTTTCAACTACAGCTCTAGGACTAAGCCTAAACATAAAACTAATTTTTATAAAGAAATTCATAATTATTGCTTAATTTTAGCATATTTACTTATATCTTAAATAACTAATATTCAACCACTGATGATGATGAATGATCACACTTAACAAAGACTACACTTAATGAAATATATACGCCTCGTTTAATAAAACAAACTAATATTTATTACTGCATTTCTAACATATACATAAAAATTTCTAGAGAAACATGAAAATTGACATGAATAATAATAATAATAATAATTGATTATATAACAATCCTCAGATTAATTTCAAGTTCTTCCCCCTTTCCCTTCAAATGTATATTGTATTAAGTTGGATGTCACATTGACCATGATTTTCACTCCATGAGAAAAGTATTTCAAGAAAAAAATATTATCCGCTCATTAGCACACATACTTTATAAATCTAACATGTAAGTAGAATGTTAAAAAAAAAATGTTAGTAGAATTGAAAGAGCAAGTTTTAGAAACAAGTTTTAAATTATTTTCTCCCCCTCTCTTCTACCTCTGAAATGCTATACTTAACTTGAAACAAAATAATCTAATATTTCAATACTACTTATTATTTCACATTCACTCGCAATTATACACATATAAAATATTACTATGTATGTGCGTGTTTTATCCCAAAATAATAATAATATATTAGTTAAAACTAAAATCATAATACCATAAAAAAAATTGTTTTACACATTAATATTTCATAACTGTAAAATTAATAAACAAATAAATTTTGATACATTCACAATCATTTATGTAGTTCAAAGCTATTATTATTAAGACATTCTTGGTTTCCATCGATCTGAATTGTCTTTAAAAGTTCTTTAAATAAAATATGTCACTTTATTACTAAATTTTTATTAATACTCTGATTGCATAAAGAAAATAGATATAAAAGTCATATTACTGATCCAAGGGTTCACTTGTCTTGTATACTGTCTATACTTGGCAGCAACAATTTCCGTGTTCTTTGGAACAATCACTTTCTTGAAGTATATAATTATTTGATGATGAGGATCCTATTGAGGTTATTTGCTTTAGTGGATAATTTGGAAATCATTATATCAATTTTTCTTCTCTTCCTGTCAAGCATTATTCTTTTAGTGAATGAAATACAGCAGTTGTTTTCACGTTATAAATTTTCTTGAGTTTAAAATCAGTTGTTGGAACAATTAATTGGACTTGATGATTAATATTTATCGGTAGATTAATTCATCTTTCATCGAATGCAGGTGAATGCTTTCTTCCTTCTATTAAAAACATCTTATTTCTCTGGTCAGTTGAAAGGTGTAGAATATTATTTTAGACAAAACATCTTTTCTTTCCTATATGATGTGCAGCTTCCCCAGATGGTCCGGAAAAGATGGGACATACATATAATTTTTCTAGCCAGTCATTTCTTATATTTTCAACATTCAATTTAATAGTCTAATAATCTGAATCATAATCACAATAATAATTCTTCAACTGATTTTTCCAGACACCTTTTTATATCCAAGTTTTTAGCTAACTTAACCAATCAGAGATAGTGTCACTTGCTATTTTTGGACAAATTCGTTTTAATTAGATCTCTAATTTATTTTCAACTAAATTATTTTTCAACTGAAAAGTTTAATCCTTTTTCCAGACACTTTTGTTTTAAAAAAAATAGACTTAATCCTTTTTTTTCTTACACCTAGGTAACATTTCAAATTTTTGAGCTTCCTTCTTTAGATCTTAAGATAAGACAATTTCAAAATTAGAGTTCCCACCCAGATTAAGCTCCCAAAGTGACAAACAATCATTTACAAAAACAAAATTGCTACAAAAATAGATATCTGATTCAACAGATTTCCTCTTTTAACATAAAATTGTACAAAAAAATAATTTGACAGATTTAACCCTTCCTTTTCTTTCAATATTTAATAAATGTAAATTTCTGTATGTAATGTACACACATACTTCATTATTTCAAATCATTCATAAACTAACATTAAATAATATAATTGCTAGCTTAGTAATTATAACCCTATTATTTAATTAAATCTGTAACTTTTAAATCCCAATTACAATTATAGAAAAGCAAAATAGAAGTATAGAATAAGATATTAGAATTGATCAAGAATAGGTTAGTTTTAAAGAAAGTTAAAATGTTGAATATTTGAAATATAAAACAATTAAATAACTTACACATACACTGCTTATACGTATGCATTATAACTTTGCTTTTTAAAGAAAAATTAAAAATTGAATAGTTCAAATGTGTGTATTACCTTTCTATCAACACACAAACAAGTAAAGCATATAATTGTTGACCCACTCTCTTTCTATCTAAAGCTTTTAGAACTGGACCTTGTAGGGTTTGAACTTGGATGCCCTACAGCTTCATTTATTGTTATATGAAAATGTGATGATGATTTTGGTTTACCTTTTCTACATGCACATTACTATAAATTTAGCTAGTGACTAAATTGTAATGGCACAATATATATATATATATATATATATATATATATATATATACATATATATATATATATATAGTGATGTTCGCACAGACTGCATTCACACATGTATATATTTAATATTAGACAATATTAAATATTGTAGTTTTCTTTTCGAAATAGAAAAAAAAACCAAATAAATAAAAGAATTAAACCAATGAGGAAAGAAAATGTCATAATTAATTACCGTAATGAAATAAAAGAGAGGGAAATGGAATCGGACAAAATGCTTATCTTTTACCCTCCAAAGTTTATATTTTGAAAAATATAAGAAGTAAAGTTAGAAAATATTGAAATCATATATTTGGTTTAAAGTCAACAGTGAGAAAGGAAATATAAACGAAATAGGAACTTAAAATGATTTATAAAAAAAAGTAAAAATTGAGGAGTTTAAATAAGATTAGAAATAGAATTTAAAATGGGACAAAAGATAAAGATCTATTCTAAAGTACACATTTTGACAAAAAACGAACTGCATGTGTGAAAGTATGTATAAAGAGAGCAATGTTTAAAGCATGTCAAATGAAAATAATTTTATTTAAAAAAGAAAATAAAATAAATAAATGTAAAATATTGCTATGAAATTGTATGAAAAGGTAAATTTGTATAAGTTGTTGAAGGCTTGTAAAGTGAAAGGTGTGAAAGAAAAGCAACAAACAAAAAGATCAAGATAATGAAAGAAGTTGAAGAAAGACATTAAATAATTCATTCAGAACAGTTTACATAAAGACTTTGGTGAGAACACTGCTCCGATAAGAAGCAGATGAGAATATGGTAGAAAGCAGACATGAAAATCCTTTAAATTTTGCAAAGAAAAAAAAACCAGAAAGCTGAGTATAAGAACCTCGACATAGAATACTGAACATAGTATGAACATGAAAATAATCTACAACATAACTGAAGCTTCAAGGGTGTGTGGCTACGGGCCATCATGATTACTGGCCAATTCAGACCCACCATGCTCGTACAGTCACCTAGCCATGTAACAACTGTTGGTATAGTGCCTGATGATCTGCCTGCCATGCCCTTGATGTCCTAGTATGGAGAAGTCACTACAGACATAAGACGAGATTCCATATACCCAATCCAAGCCTAAGAGTGGCCGTCTCTGCTAAAGAAGTGGAGGAATTCCACATGATGGTCAACAGGATGTTCACTCACATTGGAGAAAAAAAGCCTAGGTAAATTACATAACACACCTATATAGAACACATGTGCACATACTGTTAATTTAAAGCAATTACAAATTCCAGATATTAATGAGATAGACAGTAATTATACTCTTTCTAATACTGGCAATCTTGACTGTAAATGGATAATTTATTGTAAAAAAATTATAATCTTTTATAGGATTTAACCCATACACTTAATCACAGCATTATAGATAAATGATTTTTTATTGTATGTAAATATTTTAATTGATTTCTTTTTTGTTATTTATTTATTATATTAAATGTTCCTTAATTATTTTGTCTGTTTAACCTCATTTCTTAGCCATTTCAAATAATTAATATACCCGGAGGGTTTTGGGGTTAGAATTATTACTCCATTTTGAGTACTAAGTAATACATGAGGCTAGTTGTACGGCATTTATGATCCCATTAAATTTATAATTTATCCAAGCACTGTAATTCCTTCATAATTACAGCAGTCAAGAGACATTTTACCGTGAAAGATAACCTGGGGGCAATATCCATATGGTCCCAGGTTTGGTCAAGTATGGGTATGAATTTGTTTATGTCCATGTGTTCTCTTTGCTTGCGGTAATGGAAGGTGGATGATTTTGACTTTAGGAATCCATATTATATATAAGTAAAAAGGAATGTCTTTCAATCGATTTTTCATTTCTGTTGCAATATATATATATATATATTGTCATGATTCAATAAATGCTTGTTTATGTTTTATTTACATTAACATTTTTTTTAATCCAAATATCTTCAATCCATACCCCAGAGTATATAGCAGTGTTTAACAATGAAAATGCTTTTTGGGTATTCTACTATTTTTTTTTATTATATTGTTTGGTGCAAAGCTTAATTATTTTATCTAAATGAGAGACTTTGTAAAGAGAAATACAGAAAAAGTACTGACTGAATTTGCTTGAATAGCAAACTATTGAGATATTTTGTTATTTCTATTTTAAATTAACAAAAACGTATATATTTCATTCTGATATTTTAATTTCAAAAATCTAAAAACATTAGTGTAAGTAAATATGCATTGACTTCAAAGTTTAAGAATATATTTGATGAGTTTCATATTTGTTATTTAATTTCATGAACTTTTCAAAATTACTTTGTGAAATTTTTTAGAATGATTAATAACTTAATTTTTGGAGGAAATTTATTCAAATTCATAATTATTTTTTCACAATAATTGGACAATAATTATTAAATTTAAAAATTATAATTGATTACAAATTTATTTTATATAAATATGTTTAAATTTTAAAAATAGATAGTCATAAATTCTAACACAATATAAACAAAGGAAATTGCAAAGTCCCATGAAACATTCCCTTTTCAAGATAGTCAATAATACATCATCACTGAAAGACTATTAAGATATATTACGATCTCATAAGAACTATTGGAAAATGTTAATATTTTAAAGCATAATTTGATAGATTTATCAGATATTAATATTTATTTTATTTTATTTTTCATGTGTCATTGCATCGGCTGAAAAGCAAATCCACTAACCTGGGACAACTGCTTGTAAGGCACTATGCTGACCTCTCAACCACCAATGCTTGACTATTAATATTTATTTGTTCACATTTTAAGCAGAAGTGTCAATTAAAAAAAGATGTTATTGATTACATGAAATCAAGAAGCATTTTTTGACCATTTAGCAACAAAAATGTTTTTGTTTTATTGTAATCTTGTTTTTTTGCAAAGTTCAGATATGACTTTTTAGAATTTATTTCATTTATATTGTAAATTTCTATGAAATCAATTCCATTTTATTATATTTTGATTTATAAAAATATTTTAATATTAAAGTCAAATGTTTAAGGATCTTATAATTAAATCTATCACAGTGTCAGGGTGTTAAGCGGTATTAAAATGATTTTATGATATTATAATGATTTAATATTTGGATTATTTAACAATAGATTATAAAAGTTTATCATATATTAGAAATTCTTTAATTTTTTATAGATAATTTAAAATTGTATGTAAATTGTAGCATTCATTATATTCCTGTTTTATCTAACTATTTTCTTTGAAAATATATGTTGCATTTCGTCTACCTTTATAATTGTTAATAAATTTAGGATAAAGTAAATATTAGCAATAAATTGAAATCAATGCTTATTTCCTAACATGTTGTTTTATTCATAATTAAATGTCCTCCTCAGTAGATTAGTTTCGTCACCAGTGGGTCCAAGTACATGCATAATGACTATTACATTTTTTATATAATTAAAATTGACAACCGTTGTTTATTTACTTTGGAAAGAGTTTGTATATTTATAAATCAAGTTATTTAATAATATTTACATTTCAATATATATATCATACAGTTTGTTAATATTTGTAAAAGATTGATAATATATAATCGTCTTTTAAATAGCCCACTGTGGGTCAAAGAACTTTCCAACAGTCTTTCTTAAAAGAACAGTGAATAATATTTCTACCACCTATAGTGATAACATCTTTAGCAATTATCATTTAGCTATTTTTACGACAAAGATAATACCAGATAAAATCCAGCTAAATTATTCATCTTATGCTATAATAAACAAGATATACGGGGATTTGAAAATATTCTTCACGTCTTCATCGGTAAAAAATTATTTAACACACACACATAAATATTTCACATTTCTCAAAACGTATTTACATTAATTATTCTAGAATAACCAACCAATTTTAGTTAATGAATTGTATATATGTATTGAAGAATTGCAATATTATAATTAAAAAGTCATATAAAATAATTCTTGATAATGGTAAAATTATATATATATACATTTGTATGTGCGCGTGTGCGTATAAAACTCTCGCCATTCTTAATAATGCTAAAAGATAAATATTGTATGAGTATAGGCAGCTTCATGCAACACACGCAAATATGTATCTATCATAACAGTTCGAGATTCTGATTAGATCGAGAAATTTTCTACCTAAGTGTTTTCTTCTGTAATCATAAGAAATATTGGGAAAGTTAAATTACTATAACGTCTTTCTACCACTCATTCTAGCAGTAATGCGATGTTGATGGTTTGTATTTGATATGAGATGGATACCATCTATAACCTAAATCAAAACGCTGTTATCCAAAATGCTAACGTTTATAGGATGATTCCTAAGTAATATATGCCAACTTGAAGCGTCCTTCCTAATTATCAAACACCTAACACAACATAACTTAAATAATGTATTAAACTGAGCATAAAGTAATGCAAAGACTTTAAATATTAACAAAACAATTTTTTTTCTCATGTGTCATAGTATCAGCGGGGAAGTGAACCCGCTAACCCGGGACAACTGCTTGTAAAGCAACTATCGCTGATCTCTCGACCACCAATGCTTGATAAAACAAATACTTTAATAAAAGTTTAAACATGAGAGAAAGCTATATCTAAATTTCATAAATAAAATTTAAAAAATCTAGTTATTCACATTAATTATAAAATAATTTTATTTATAATACATTCGATTAAAGCTTACATGAAGTGTTTTAAATTTAAAATTAAGGATAATATTTACAATTAAGGATAATATATATTGACCCACGATTTTAATAGTATATAGACAAATAAGATTTGAAATACAGGCATTCTTATACCTGAATCTTAATTGTAAATATAGGAGATTTGAACTCAGACTTTCAAGCAACTTCCACATTATCTCATACTACTGATACACATGACCACACACATGTAGAAAAGATAAATAATCACCAATATAGGTAATTCATGCTGAACCAGCATTCATCAGTTGGTCCAGATTATCATCTTCCATATATATATATATATATTATAATTATAAATTAAATAATAAATTTAACGGTTTACAAACTATTACACACAATCCTTAAAATCTGCAGAAGTACTTTCGGTGAATTTCTTCAACCTGCCTCAACTGCCATTAAATTCAAAATCAAAAGTGGAAGCAAATGTCATCGATTCAAATTCCACAAATCTCATATTTTATTGTTAGCAGCTTGTCAATTTATTAAATTCATTTTATTCCTGTTTATAAAAATTGCCTCTTTAATTTTTCTTTTACAATGGTTTCTCTCTTCATGAAGAATTTTTACATTTTCAAAATCAAACTTAAATTTATATTTACATGTTTCTTTGTGATCAAAGAAAACCGAAGAAGATATTAAATCACCATTATATTTACTTTTTACACGCTTATATAACAATTCATGCTCCTTCAATCTTTTCTCAATACTGCACCTAGATTCACCTATTCACAAAAAATTTGATATATGACATTATTTTCCTGCTTGGCATGTATGATGTCCTTAGAATTATTGACTAATTTATTAATATTGTTTGGAACATAGAATGAAAGATTAAACACATTCTTATATAAATCCTTAAAAAATTTAACTTGTGGATTTGCATTTCTTATATAAATCCTTGTATGTTTGTATATATATATATATATATATATATATATATATATATATATATATATATATAATCAGTATTGTATTAAGATAGCAAATCTTTATACTTTAATGGACAGGCTTCAATCTACTCCAACCTCCAACTCTTCAGCCATCCAGTTTAGTTCAGCACGAAATACATATATTGGTAATTATTTATATTTTCTATATGTGTGTGGTCATGTGTATCAGTAGTATAAGATGGAGCTAAGAGCAAATTACAAAATTTATAACTTGTTTTGTTTATCATAAATATACCCTTGAAGGTTTTTGCAATGATATAGATTGCAGAGGTTTTTACTATATGGTGAAACTAAACTGAATTCAGACCCATATAGCTATCTAGTTTGTTTGATTGGATTTGAAGATATTTACGTATCTGAAAAATTCATGCTTTAAAACTGATAGAAACGCATTTCATAAATCCTGATTATAGAGTTGGTATTTAGATCTAGTTTCTAGTCTTTCTACTCTTTACTGATGTGTGCCAACTAGCTCGAAACCATGGCTAGAGGTTGGAGACAATAAAAGAGATATTGAATTCTATCTCTCTCAGCATTTATGTAAACAAAGCTTTAAGGAGCTATTGGTAAAGCTCCATCTAGTGATCATAAAATGCAAGCTAAGAGCAAGTTACAGAATTTATAACTTGTTTTGTTTATCATAAATGTACCCTTGAAGGTTTTTGCAATGATATAGATTGCAGAGGCTTTTAATATATGGTGAAACTGAACTGAATTCAGACCTATATAGCTATCTAGTTTGTTTGACTGGATTTGAAGATATTTACATATCTGAAAAATTAATGATTTCAAGCTGATAGAAACTTGTTTCATAAATGCTGATTGTAGAGTTAGTATCTAGATGTAGTTTCTAGTCTTTCTACCCTTTGCTGATGTGGGCCAACTAGCTCAAAACCATGGTCTAAATGTTGGGGACAACAAAATAGATATTGAATTCTATCCCTCTCTGTGTTTATGTAAACAAAGCTTGTAAAGAGCTATTGGTAAAGCTCCATCTAGTGATCATATATATTGAAGCAGAAACTCTGTTTCACATGAATTAAGATTTATTTTAACCTCCCACCTAAAAAAGGTAGATGTACATGAAAGAAGTTGATCCTATTTTTTTAAAAAAAAAATAAAGCAAAAAGTTTAAAGTTAAAAGAAAATCATTATTTTCTATTATTGAGAAAAAAAATAAACCAACATTATTGATTTTATAATTTTGAATTATGATATAAATACATATCTAATTATTTACTTAAAGCTGGCATTTATTAAAATATTATATTTTAATTTTTGAAACGATGTTGTTGTACAAAATATAATATTCGCTTGAGGCAAAGTTATCAAATTGAAAAACATGGCTTAATCCTCATGATTCCTTGTCTGTCCCACTAAAAGTATTCACCCAATTCTTAATAAGAGAAAAGCACTCAGGCTTAAATGATAGCTGTGTAACAAATCAGATATAGTGGGAATGCTGCTGTATCAATCCAGAGATCAGGGTATAAATAGTTAAGTTTGAAGTTCAGAGGAGATTTTAAAAAGATTTTAAAAGGAGTTAAAAAGTAAGAAAAGTGAAAGAATTAAAAAGTTAAAATTTTTATCTAAGTATTGCTTAATAGTTTAGTTGACAACTGGTTTTAGTCATCTTGGAATATAATATTTACAACCACATTGCTAATGATGAAAAAAGAAAGTATTAATAAGGAAATCATAAAGATGGAAGGCTAATTGTAATAGCTTTCTCTCTTTGTCCATAGCCATGAACCTCCAAGACCTGCCTGAGTGAACATCATGGAAACTAAATAATTCATTCAACTCAAATAAACTGACATCTTTTTGAAATGCAGTAGTAACCTGAAGTGAAGGAACAAACTGGATAAAATTAAGGTAACAATTTCATGAAATATTCAATACTTATATCTGTTTATTAAAAAAAAAACATATTTCTTAAAATAATTTATGAATAATTATATCTATGTGAAAATATGTTTTATTGGTGATAAATTATAAATATGTAAATGTCTTAAATATCTATAATCAAAAGGCATTTTAATAAGGTAAATCAAATCATAAATGATTAATTTCTTATATGCAGATACATCTGAATTAGAATAAAATAAAAATGAATACTTATCACTATTTATATTGCTGATATACAAATAAGTAAACCTGAAAGAATTAAAAATGTTGAGCTATTACATATAACTACAACTAACTAAATTATAATAACATGTTTATAACCCAGATAAAATTAGAAAATATACAAAATGGATGTATTTATACAAAATGAATGTATTTAGTAAATTTATATTATATTATGAATAAATTCAAATATTTAAATATGAATTAGTATGTCAATAAAAGTTAATGGTTATATGCATATAATGAACCACATACTTAAATAAGTTGAAAGATTAAGAAAATCATTTTTTTTTTAAATTATTTATTATTTGAAAACTCTGAGAAAAGGAATATAAACACAGAATTAAAACATGTTATATATATGACTTGAGAAGTAAGAATACCAAAACAATGTGTCATGCTTAAATGTACAATGATAAACCTGGAATTATTGGTGCATATATATATATATATATCTTATGAAATCGAAAATACCAAATAAATGCATTTGCAAGATGAATTGATATCTGGACAGATGGAAATACATACACTTATATTTTACCTGAATAACCAATGGATATAAATGTGAATTAATGACAAATCTGGATAAGAATATGTGAATACCAAATAAATGTATTTGCAAGATAAATTGATATCTGGACAAATGGAAATACATACAGTTATATGTTACCTGAATAACCAAAGGATATAAATGTGAATTAATAACAAACCCAGAATTGCTTATATTACCTGTTTACCTACTTGTGATAAATTTTAAAATAATGAAGTACTATAAGAATTACAAATGCTTACGTGCATATTGATTGTGTATGAATAAAATAATGAAACTTATGTGCATAAATGCACATTTATGCTTGTCTGGATTATGAATAGTCCACAAACCCAGAATTGCTCACATTACCTGTTTACTTACCTGTGATAAATTTAAAAATAATGAAGTACTATATGAATTACAAATGTTTACATGCACATTGATTGTGTATGAATAAAATAATGAGACTTATGTGTATAACTACACATCCATGCTTGACTGAATTATGAAAGCTTTACAAATCTGGAATTGCTCATCTTACCTATTTACCTACCTAAAAAGGATATATAGATATGGAACAAATAGTTAAAAATATTCATGCAGTAATGGTAGATGTCTACTTGATAAAAGACCCTTTGAATTCTTCCCCCAAGAGAAATTTAAATTAACCTTCATTTGAAATGAAGGATGAACTTTATTGGAAGGACTTATCAATATCATTGTTAATAAAACTGTTGTTACTTAAAATTAATTTTAGTTGTTCAGTTCCATTTTTTCGTTGCATCACTTGTTATTCATTGCACCTGTTCATGAGAATTTCATGCCTCCTGAGCTATGTCTGGCATAACTAGATCTAGGTAAGTCAGGTTGTAGTGAGATGGAACTCTAGTGATGCCATTTGGCAAACCGAACACAGAAATTTCTAGGTGTTTCCAGTCTCTATGGTGCTACATCCTCTGATGAGCAGGAAATATTGTTGTAGGGGGGATGACATCTGTATTGTGGAAAGCCAATCGATGGTCCCTTTCTACAATATGATCATCAGGAAATTGTTACAACCGAGGTAGTAAAGGGGTTGTTCGGGGATCGGGTTACAATATATATATATATATATATAGTATGGTTGTTAATAGTATAAGACATGAATTGTTTATTTGATTATAGATAGTAGTTATACATTAGTAGAAACTTAAATAGAAGTGTGTATAATTGATGTATATATATCTGTGTATATTTGTATGTGTTTATTATTAGTAATGACCATTAGAGAGTGTATAAAGCAGTAGAACTTTTTTGTCACATGATAAATTTAAAAAATGGTATTGCATGAAGGTTTGTATTAGAACAAAAATCGATTAAATGATATGAAATTAAGGTGTAGATCAATGGGTTATCTATTATTTCAATTTGTTTATAATTTATCAATTATTTAATATATTAATTGTTTGCATTGAACTAAGGACAAATTACCCCTTGTTATTGAGTTTTGTGTCCTTGTGTGTATTTTTTATTCTTCTTGTGAAATATTTATATTCATTTTTTTTATTTCTGCAGTCAAGGACACAATACTGGAAAATGTCAAATAAGTTATTGAGAGTTCAAAATAGAGAAAGACAAGTATGTAACCAGAAATTGATGGTAGTTGTTATTCAGAAAATGATAACTTTGAAATTTCTGATTTGTCATTAAATTCTAATATTATTTATCCCAGCAATTGACAACATAAAAATTAGTTGAAAATTCTATTAGTCAGATACTTAGTAAGGAATTTTTGAAAGATGAGTCAGATCACATGCTTTCAAAAGACATTATAATTATTTACCACATGAAAATATTATTTTGTAAACTTAATATATGATTGCCAGATGCAGAGACTTAATGTCTAAATAAAAATGGTAAACAATATAGATTGTAAAAATTGTATGTATTTCTGTTCCTGTATTTTTGTTACATAAAATGTTTTTAAATTCATTTTGTTTTAATTGATCCGTTTTATTTTATAGAACTTTGGGTGCTGTAATTTCACCAGTACAAAGGTACATTTTACCACACCAGTTTCTGTATACAGCAAAATTATTCTTTCCAAATATTATAAATTTTTCAATTTTACTTGGACTTAAAAAAATTGTTAAAAGTTTTAAATGACAATATTATACTGACATTATTGTAGAGTAAAATTCTACAGAATATCATTATATAATATATTTCTTGGTAAAAAATAATAAATAATTTGAGAGATTTTCTTCATTTCAAAAAATATAATTATTAATTAGATTAATAAAACAATTATGAACATGGTCATAATTCTCAGTTAGGTAATTTAAAAGCTTTTGTTACAAAATGCTCATTTATGTAACTTATCCCTAATCAAGAATACACTTTCATTATGTACTCTATCTTGTGTCTGGAAAAAAAGTGAGAGTATTCATTTATCATTTATCTTTAAAGCACATGTGCATTGGCTTAATGGCTAATATCACTATTACAGTATTAAAACATAGCACTATATAAAATAAAATAATATCTCATTATGTACTTTTGTAATTTTATAAGAAATAAATGGAGGTGTTTTTACTATCTCATCTTCTAGGCCATAGATCAAGTTTATCTTTTCTCTAGATGCTGTTTTTTTAATAATAGTCTACCATTGCAATCCCCTTTTATCATGGCTAAATACACCATTCTTTTCAAACTCAATCACTCTCATGTTTGGTTAGAATCATTGTGTATTTCCTTTAGAAAAAGTGTGGTAGTTCCATAGCCTTAGATTGCTGTTTTTCCATTATTGTAGCTTATATTAGTGTAGATTTTTTTTAATAACAATGTTTTTGCTTCTTCTATTGTTGATTTTTTAATTAAAAAAATCTGAAGAGATCAGTATCTTATGAACAGTTGGAAAATATCAATTGTCTTTTCTCAACTGTTCTCTAAAGAAAATATCCGTTTTACGGCACTTTTTGTTTTTTGACAATGTTTCATGTGAAACTCATTGTTAATGAGATCACCTGTCAAAACTACATGGTGTTGAAAAATTTTCAAATATTTAAATAATTATAAAGCAAATATTACATTTTAAGGCAGTATTTGATAATTTTATCACAAATCCACCTTCATTCCTTTATGTTTAAAAAAACTCAAAATAAAAAAGAATTTGTTTATTTTCTAAAACAGTGTTTATACTAATTTCATTGATGGATGATGTGTATGGATTATTGTTTTTATTTACAAGTAAGTTTTTAAATATTTCACATTGTAAAATTGATTTTTAATAATATTATCCATTCATAAAATTAAATTAAAAAATAATTATGTCCAATTTATTGTGTTTACTATAAAATAAAGTTTTTATATAGCAATGAAAGATTATTTCCAAAAAATCTCACTAGGTGAACCTATAAAAAATGGCAGAATTTTAATTAGCTAAAAATATTTTTATTTTATTTTATATTTCATTCAGATATTGGCTAAAAGACTGTCTTCTCTGAACCATTCTTTATATTTCCCATATTTTATAATTGTCAAAACATCATAATTGTTAGATATATCAATATATTTGTTACCCTTGCTTGGTAGCAATCTACTAATATCAATCTTTCACTGAGTTCTTTAAATCAATTTGGTCTATTTGTGTGGGCATTTCTCTATATTATTATTATCTTTCATTTTCAAATGAATGTCTACTTCTTTTCACAATTCAATATTTTGTCACATAGTTTCCAAAAAACATGTAGAAATTTCAACACATCCAGTGTAATCCAGGATGTAGGAACTTCCTTATATATACCTTATCTCCTTCCAGATAATTTTTTTTTTGGGGGGGGGCTAATATCTTTATCTGAAATGACATGACAAAAATCAACTATCAGTCTCAAGGTCATTGCTAATATTTTTACACCAGAGAAACCATTTGCTTTTCTTTTCTGGCTTTATTTTTTTTGTATTTTATACTAATGATGGAATGTGGATATATTGACGCTTAGGGCTATCTATCAGAGTTATTCTGTTTTCTTAAACTTAGATTGTGATTTGATATCACAGTATTGATCTTATTGTATTACTTGTATATTTTGTTTAACTTTCATAGGTTTTATGATACAGAGCATTTCTATCTTGAATTCCAACTATTTCTGCCATTCTTTCCATAAATTCCTTATATCTTGTAAGCCTTCTGCTGTTTATAATCTCACTGTTGACTGTAAATACTATTATATGATTTTATCTTCCTTCAACAGGTTTTAACTTTCTGACAGAAATCCCTATTTACTTCAACAGTAGACTTTTCTATTTTATTTAATTAATGACTTATGATAAAATAAATAATCTCCTTAATTTTTTACCTCGAAATAAGTTTTTATTAAATATTTAAAATCGGAATCATCATTTGTTGAACAAAAAGACAATATTTAGCATTACTTAGTACTTAAAAAAAATTATAACAAATATATTATGCATTATTATCCTATAGGAAGCATTCCAACGTTTTTCTGCTTAACAGTAATTTAAAACACGTCATTTAAAAATTGATATTTCTCATCTTTAATAAGTTTATCATATTTTTCTCATTTTTTTTTCAAAAACATTTCTTCCTTCTCTCACAGTTCGATTTAATATATTGTTCCCTTTTTAAAACTTGTATACAAATTACATTTAGTTTTGGAACTTTTTATATATTAGATTTTTAAGTAAATAATACTTAGTTTTTTTTATATTCCCATTACAAATTCATATGGATAAAACAATTAAGTAAAGCATCAAAAGAACGTGTTATCGCATGTGTTTGTTTCGGATCATTATATCATAATTGATTAATGCAATTATTTAAATATGTGAGATTATCTAAAATGCCATAAATTATCTTAGGCTTTTTTTTATTTGTGTTACATGGTTAATTATGGTAGCTTCTTGATTGATTAACATTTGATGTTTTTTTTTTTAGTTTTAAACATCTTGGTAAATATTTTGTTGTAATTTTTGCATAAAATTATGAGTATTAATATTATAATAATATGTGCCATTTTCAAATCCATTGAAATTATGAAATGTGTTAATTATGCATTGTCCATAATGTTCAACTAATTCATAAAATTCATTGTGTTTTGGTATAATAACATTTTTTTCCATTATAATTATACATATGCGATTTTTTTGCATGTGTTTGTGAAGCTGTAATTATACTATAATGTTTAATATGCCTCCTTAGTGCTTTCAAGATTTAGTATTCTAATCTCATACTCATAGCTTTACGAATTAAGAAAGTTGTAATTTATTGTACACATATGCAAATGAACTTGAATTTTTAATTAGTTAGTCCATTGTTTGGAGAGAGCAAAGCATGCCTCTCTTCTATTAATGGCACTGAGATCATTTGCTATGTAAAAAGCTTCTTTGACCTTTTTTTGGCATCACTATTCTCTGTGCAATTTTTTTGGGCAGAACTGGGCTCAAATACATGGCCTTTAACTGCTTTGTGGTCCCAGAATATTGATGTTCCTTCATTTTTATTTTTAACCCTGTTGTATGCACACCTGTGCTGGTAAATTCTTGTGTTCATGTTAGCCCAAGTCTCACCATAGTAAGATGCCTGGCAGCCTAATTGAGAGCATGCTATTTTATAGACCACATGAGGGGCTTGATCTTTTTCTATTTTATCTTTAGAATTATTTATTAGTTGGTCATTGTTATGAGGTGTTCTGAAGCTAAATTTGAAATTATGTAATTATTATATTTATTATTTTATTAATTTGTAACCATTGAATAAACACACTATAAGGTCTTTACTATTATAACTATAGGCAATTCAACTCCTATTGAATAAATATCAAATTCATATTTTTCTTGTATTTACATTATAAATTTCCTGTAATTTGTATTTTTTAATACATTTGTGAAAATTTCTTAAAGCATAAATGCTAGACTAATTATCATTGTATTCAAACCCATAATATTCTAAATCTATTGTTTTAATAATATCAGATTTTATTTCAAACTGCCTCCATTTATAAGACACAAATTAAAAACTTCTAACCCCTTAAATGCTTGTTTATATTCTGACCACACTTGATTATGTTTTTTTTTAAATATTTTTAATTTTTTCATTGAAAATTGATTAGAATATATTTTATAAGAATATGTTATAATTGTAATATATTCATTTTTAAATTATTTCATTCTTGGAATGTTCATGTTAATTTTATTATCGGAATTGGATTATCTAAATTTTATTGTCCATTACCATTACTTACCTAGTACTACATGTACAAATACTGTATATAAAAACATAAAATGACTTATAAACTTTACAATTTAGAAACAGATAAAAAAAACATATACCAGATATTTATATTGTTTACTAATATAAAGTAAATAAAAGGGGAAAGTATTTTTTTTAAAATTTATACTAAATAATAGAGATGATTTATATATATATATATGATAACAGATGGCGTTTTACCAAAAACACCGTCAAGCATAGTTTTCTGTTTACATAAATGTCAGAGCGAGCATTCACTATCTCTAACTTTAATTCCACTTTCAGATCATGATTTCAAGCTATTTGCTATCGTCAGTGAAAGACAGGAATAAGAAACTAGATCTAAACACAAACTCTGAGCATTTATGAAACAGTTTCTATTCAGCTTGTAAGCATGAATCTTTTAGACACGTTAATGTCTTCAAACTCAGCATAGCAAGCCAGATAGCTACATGGGTCTGATCTCAGTTCAGCATCACCACATAGTAGAAGCCTCTGCAATATACATCATTGCAAGAAAGACCTCAAAGGTACATTTATGAAAAACAAAAAAATACAAGTTAAAAAACTTGCTAACACTTGTATTTATGATAACAGATGGCGTTCTACCAAAAACACCGTCAAGCGTAGTTTTCTGTTTACATAAACATCAGAGATAGTGAATGCTTGCTCTGATGTTTATGTAAACAGAAAACTATGCTTGACGGTGTTTTTGGTAGAATGCCATCTGTTATCTTAAATACAAGCGTTAGCAAGTTTTTTAACTTGTGTTTATTTGTTTTTCATAAATGTACCTTTGAGGTCTTTCTTGCAATGATGTATATTGCAGAGGCTTCTACTATGTGGTGATGCTGAACTGAGATCAGACCCATGTAGCTATCTGGCTTGCTATGCTGAGTTTGAAGACATTAACATGTCTAAAAGATTCACGCTTGCAAGCTGAATAGAAACTGTTTCTTAAATGCTCAGAGTTTGTGTTTAGATCTTGTTTCTTATTCCTGTCTTTCACTGACGATAGCAAATAGCTTGAAATTATGATCTGAAAGTGGAATTAAAGTTAGAAATAGTGAATGCTTGCTCTGACGTTTATGTAAACAGAAAACTATGCTTGACGGTGTTTTTGGTAGAATGCCATCTGTTATCATAAATACAAGCATTAGCAAATTTTTTAACTTGTGTTTTTTTGTTTTTCATATATATATATAATGCTTTTATTGACTATGCATTAAAATGAAAAAAATAATTGCTTGTTCAACCCCAATTGGGATTTTTAGATTTAACTTGAAATAAAAGCATGTGACGTTCAGAAATTAATTAAGTCAATCCTTTGTTATAAAAAATAAGGATTGACTTAATTAATTTCTTCACTCCCCCTCCCATACTTTTATTTCAAATTAAAATCTAAAAATCACAATTGTGGTTGAACAAACATTATTTTTTTATTGCACAATCAATGAAAGCATTTAATATATAAAAGAAATTATCTTTGTGATTTTTAATTTTTTAATATTGGCATAGTAAATGAAAATGTAAAACTATATTATACTTTAAATTAACTGGACACTTATAGTTGATATATATATATATATATATATATATATATATAGTATATATATATATATATATATATATATATATATATATATATATATATATATATACTCCTTATGTATATATCATATTTACTATATATAATAATATATGTGTGCATAAGTGACTAAAATATGAAATATTATTTTAAGTTAAAAGTGTTTTATATTTTCAAAGTTTTATTTTTATTTTTAAAAACATATATTAAACAAAACTTGCAATCCATCAAAAACAAGCATTATTTAAAACATTTCTGTCACTCTTCCTATCTAAAATATTAAATGACCGATTTAAGAAATTAATGTGTTATATCACTTTTATAGTCATTTAAAACAAATATGCAAAATTTTAACAAGTTATATTAAACTTAAATATATTAAATATTGATTTTAAAAATGTTATTAATTTGAAAGAAAAATAAATCTTTATACTGCCCTCTCATGACTCTTATTTAAAACAAATGCAAGTTCTAAGAATAGTTTTTAACTGTGACATGTGAAATTATTGAATACTTTTAATACTTCCCTGCTCTTGGTTCTATATCTAAGAAACTATGTGACCTACTGAAAAGATGTGTAGCTTATATGGATTACTCTAGTAATACTTAATTATATAGCAGATTTCAATCAATTCTATTGAATTTAAATATATTAAACCCCAATTTTAAAATTGTATTCTGTCTTGAAAAAGATCAAAACTTGAGAAATAAACAAACTGATTTTTCAATTTCAATAAAAGGATTTAAAAATATTAATCAAAGCAGCAGAAAGTATTTATTTCATTTGATAAAAGAGACCCATTTAACATAGTTGAGTTGATCACAACAAAAATATAGTTTTTAAAAGAGAAAATTTTTAACTTTTTTGTATCATCTTTTAAAAAATTATAACTCACTAATTTATAAAGTTTAATAAACTCCAAAGTGACTCATAATCATCATAAGAACTTATATATATATATAAGTTCCAACCAGTAACCACCTAAACATTCACAGTAAAATATAGTAATCAATATTTCTCACTGCTGTCAAGGCAACCTTCACACCTTTTAATAGCAAGAATGGAAATCCATTTTTACTAATGGTCCATTGAATATATATGGACACACAGACACACACACACATATATATATATATATATATATATAAAAGTTGTGTATATATATATATATATATATATATATATACACAACTTTTATATATATATATATACAACTTTTATGCATATCTATCTATGGTATCTGAATGTATGTGAGATAGAATCTTGTTGAATAGGAGTATATAAATTGTTAGATTTGTTTTACATTTATTCTCTCTACAGAATAAGAAATCAGTTTTATGAGGATGATAAGAAATTTAATTTGTATAAAAATACTTAGTTTCTAATATTAAGTATATTTTTATAGTAATATATGTGTCTAATGAATGACTAATAAAAATCTTTTTATAGGGTTTGCTTCTTTTGAAACTCCAAATTTACAAGATAAAAAATAAAATAAAATATGTCAATAAAAATGCAATGTGGACATATATAGCTAAACAAATATATGTTCACTAGAGGGATATTACAACTAGCTCCAATCAAGCTTAAATTTATAAGTGCTGAAAGAGAAAGAATTCAAAATCTCTATTGGAATTTCCTCATACCCAGACCAATTGGTTTCAAGATTATGTCTCACCTCAGTAAGAAGCTAGGACTCCAGATACTAGATCTGAAAGAGAGAGAATTCAAAAATTTTATCAGAATGTCCTTATCCCTAGACCAATTGGTTTCAAACTAATTGGTCTGGGGATAGGAACATTCCGATAGAGATTCAATTCTTTCTCTTTTGGCATTTATAAATTAAAACTTGATTGGAGCTGGTGGTAAGCTCCCTCTAGTGAACATTTTAATACAAGCTTAAAAGTTAAGTTACATAATTTGTGTCTTGTATATATATATATATATATAATGAATTCTACAAATATTGCATTTTATTTCAAAATGATAGCATTTTATATATAAATGCATATTAAAAAAAATAGAAAACAAATTTATACAGAAAAAAATCTCATTAAAACTACATGTTAAAATAAAGTTTTTCATTTATAGTTATCTGCTTTGAAATTAAGGATATTTGGGAAGCCTGCTAAAAAAAAATTATTACCAATGTCCATTATTTTGATATAGATTAGAAAGAGTTAACTTACAAATTATAATTTAAATTTAATTTGTTTACAATTTTAAATAATACATGGCTTAAAAATAATTTTAAATAGATATATTTGCAAATATTTTATGGTTTAATTATACTAATTAGCAATTTAAATCTATTCAAAATAGCTGTATAATTTAATTCAAAGTAGATACTTTTAAATAATTAGTTAATATATTTTTTCCATTTAAAATTGAAGTTATAATTGAATTTATAACTTTTTAATTTAGATTAATAAGTTTGCTTTAATTGTAAATTATATAAAAAATATTGATTATCAAACTTTATAATATTATAAATTTAATTATTTATAATTGTAAATGGTATTATATTATAAAAAAAAAATAATTTTCTTTAAGTCTGCAGTTTATTATAACACAGTGAAACTAATAACAAATAAAAAAATATTTAGTGTTAACATTAAGCTGTAAAAAAATTTAAAAAACTCCTATTGGAGCTACATTATGGCAGATTCTATTTTGATCACTATCAGGAAAAACTTTAATTAAAAGTAGAATGCTTGGGCAGGTTTCATAGTTATAAACTATTTACTATTTAAGATTTTAGATGTAACAATTGTGTCAATATATTAGCAGCAGTTAATATATCATGAAGTTAGTCTCATCAGAAGAAATATATTTATGTTTTTGTGTAACTTTTTCTGTGAATATTTACAAAATGAAATATATTTTTCAATTTATGATGAATTACCATTTTTGGAAAATTATTAATATTTATTTTTTAATAAGTATATGATGCTACATATAACCTTTGTTTTATTATATATTATTTAAAAATGGAAACTAGCCTGCTGAAAATATATGTAATATCATAGGAAATAGACATTGCCAGTAATTTTATTATTATTTTTTAATGTTTTCAATGGAAAAGTTTATTTTTAATATTTCTAATATTTTTATTTATAGAAGTTACAATCCTTAGTAAAATTTAACTAAAACAAAATGAACAAGGCAAAACTCTCCATATAGTAGTGCACCCTGTGCCTTGTTTTATAACAATTATGTACTAGTATAAGAGATGGTGATCATGTGATGCTTAGTGGTTAAAAACAAAATGATTTAAAGATTATTTTTTCATTAAATATATTATTCTAAAGTAAGCTTACAAAAAAAATCAAGTCTGATATCACATGACCTAATTTAAACAAGCATGTATTACAAATGTTATACAAAGAGCTTGCAAATAAGCTCTTAACAAGCTTTGCAGACTATCCTTAATTTCAGACCAGTTTCTCCTACTGGCTTCATCAGGGAGGTGCTAGATATTCAAGTATTTGACTAAAAATACTAGAACAAGTCCAGTGCTTTATCTAATGAATTCTGGCACTCTTTTGAAATAAATAAAAACTGATTCCACCGGCAGTGTACATTGTAAATAAATAGTAGGCCAATTAATCCAGAAATATAACTATGATCTTGAAATTTTCAGTCTGATAAATGATTGCAATATATTTTCTTTTCATAGTTTGATTAACTAGCACTTTCTAGTGTGTAAAAGAAGGTGTAAATCCAACTGTGAACATTAAAGTAGATTGTGAATGATATATATATATATATTGTACCCTTACTTCTGGATATATATATACAAAAGGGCACAATATATATATAAAATACATATACCCGCAAAATATGTATTTTATATATTTAACCCGTGCAAATCTTCATTTTAAAATGTATATATACCTAGTAATAGAATCAAGTCATACAACATGTTGGTAAGTTGCTAAAAAATAATTATAGTAAAATTGTTTGCTTATTTTTTTAAGTAACTACGAATAAATCTCAACCTGAAATTATTATTTTTTGACTTGTCTAATCATACTAGACTATAATCCTGTGTCTTTCCCATATTTTTACTCTTTTGATTATATACATATGAATGTTTCAATCAGGCACATCCAAAATTAACTATTCTAATATTATATACATTTTATAATTAATTTATTGAAATTAATTTTCATTTTTTTCATGGATTCTTAAATTTGCCTAATTATGTTGTTAGATATTCACACAAACATTTAGATAATCATTAAACCAATATATACACAGGCACATACATAAAATTCCCAAGAACCAGTATTATGTATATGCTACTTTTTAAATAGAGCATATAAATTGAAAGTGTATAAGATAGTTTATACTTATAATACGCTTTAAACTTATATAGGTGAATTTAATAAAAATTTTCACAAATAATGTTTAGCTTAGTGCTTTTGGAGTATGTTTATTCCATATTCATAGCCATTACTATGTGTAAATGTAATGAATGCAAATTTATGCAAATCATTATCCTGTCCATTTTTTCGATATTGTAAAGCAGGCATCCCTTTGATTGATGACGTTTGGATCGTTGGCAATGAAATACAATGAAATAAGTTTCTTTTAGTTTATAATAAGGTTTCAAAAATAAATATAAATAATCTCATGTTTCTTTTTTTTTTTCTATTTTTGTTGCTTTTGTCCAGTGATAAAAAAATTTGGGTTTTTTTATTTCACTTACATTTTTTTTCTTTCTTTGACTTTTTAATAAAATCATGGCTTTAATTTATGCATAATTTCAATGAAATCATCATTTCGAATCATGTCATTTGTAATATTATACACATATCCCTATCAAAGTTTTTTCTGGCTTTGTAAATTTTACAATTTTTTGATATTAAGCATTCAGTTTGCAAAAAAATGGCTTGCTTTTTTGCATTTATTAGATTACTGTCATTTAAATTCAGCAGGTACAATTTCTTTCTGACTTAGTGTAAAATAATCAACTTCTATACAAACATTGGTTTAAAATTTCATTCCACTTCTCCTTCTTATTTGCATTGATTAATTAGATATAATGTAATACACTATATACACCTTCATTGACACTCTACAATGCAGTTTAACATATGATTTATTTTATATTGGTTGCAGGAGGAGGAGAGCTCTGATATGACTGCTGGACAGTTGAAACTGTAGGCAAGAGGAGATAAAATAAATCATATGTTAAACTGCATTGTAGAGTGTCAATTAAAGTGTATATGGTGTATTATATTATTAAACATTGGTTTACTATTAAATGTAGATTTTTTTAAAGTGATACATGAGTAACCCAGACAAAAAATTGACAATATAGTATGTCACATTTTTTTAGAATTAAGAACAATACACACTCAATTTTTAAATTGGTCACTTCTTTTATATTCTAATAAATGTGCTTTTTGACCAATGCAGGCCCTATATTTCATGATAAAACATCTTTAACATTACAATTAATTTTCTAAAATCTACTTCTTAGAATTGGGTTATCTTTTTTTACTTCCGAAGTGATGGAATACTTTAATTAATTAGAATCTAATATAGGGGATTTGAACATAGATTTTCATACACACGATTACAAATATGTGAAAAAGATAAATGATCTCCATGTTCGAACATTTATCTTTTTCACATATGTGTGGTCATGCGCATAGGTTGTATGAGATAAAGTGGATAGCTAAAGAGGGCTTGAAAGTGTGTGTATAAATCTATATTACATTCTAATTCCAAGTATCTGAATTAGACTTGTATTTCAAAAATATTAATTCCAATATCTAAATTATAAACAAGAAGAAAATAAATCTTTACTTAATTGATCTTTTCCTTCTTGCCTTTTTTAAATTAGAATTTTGTGTAAATAAAACTAAAATAAAATAATTAATTTATACTTTTTACTTGAAAACTAATTTACAGTTCAGGATTTTTATTTTTAAAAAATATTGATCAAATAGATAAACATGTTTGTTTTCATCTTGTAAATGTTCAATGTTTTAATGTAAAAGAAAATATTACTATTGTGCCCACACACCCATGTATATACACACGTGAATAGTATTTACAAATTATTTTAGCCTGCTATTTCAATTATTTAAACATTACTTAGCTAATTCTTCTTGTTTGATTTTGAATGAACAAATGAATTATCTTTAAACCTAATGAAGTTATTAATTTTCAATTATATACAATTACTCTCAACCCTATACTTCTAACTCCTATTTCTAACGGTTTTAGTTGATAATTAATTATTGTTTTCTCCTTTTTTACTATTTCATTTTTTTAAACCACAGCATATTAATTAGTCTCAGGAGAATTATCAAATAATTGATAGTTTTCTGGCAACATCAAATGATAAAGTTATCTCTGGTTACATGGATATTATCTATTGATTTCCATTATTTATCAAGCTAAAAATCCATGAGAAATATCAACTCAACATAAACAATTGTCTGGAGAAGATTTATTTGTATGATATCAATGAAGATGCTATTTATCTAAATTCTCACATCTATAAAATAGCTTATAGGGTTTAAATCCTTATAACAACCTGTGTTTGAAGTGAAAGAGGCTCCCTTTTCTTTCAGTAAACTTTAATAAAAGAGTTATTATACATTAATGGATAAAACTTGTTTAGTCTCAAAAAAATTGTCAATTAGTAATAATTGATAGTTTCTCAGCAAAATCAAAAGCTACAAGTTATCTCTGTTTACATGGATATAATCTTTTAATTTCCATTTTTTATCAAGCTAAAAATCCATAAAAATATAAATTCAATGTATATGTATATATTCAAGTTATTTTCAGGAGCTTCCATGTAATAAAAATGTAATAGCTAAATACCTAATGTTTCAGTACAATAAGTACTGTTCTCACCGCCTCTTCTTTCTTGAATAACAAAAGCTCCTGGAAATAGTACTATAAATGCATTTATCCATGAGAATGTTAAGATTTATATATATATATATTGTGACGACCATGTAAAGTCGTCGTCACATGCATATATTTATTAATAAAAATTAGATAAATTAGCTACTAGAAGTAATAAAGGTAAATGGATTAGCTACTAAAAGTAAAAAAAAAAAAGGAAGGAAAAGAAAGAAAAAAGTTGAAATTCAAATGTCGAAATTACTTTGGATTTTTGTAATAGTAAGAGAAGGGGAGGGGGTGCATAAAGAAATGCATCTCTTTCTCTCTTTTAAAAAACGAGTAAGTCAAATCCTTGAAAGTTATTTCTGTTTATTGTGGGAATGGGGAAGGAGATGCATAAAGAAATGCGTCTTTTTCTCTTTTGTTAAAAACTATATTGTAACAAGTTAAAATAAATTATGAACGAAAACTTGAAAAAATGAATTGTAAACTTTTAAGTAAAAATTAAATGTAATATGAAATATAAAAACAATATGGCCGTATAAATTAGAGGTGTTAAAGTCTGTTGGACTAATTAAATTCCTCGGACAAAGAAAAATGTATAACAAGGAAAAGCTTATAATTACAGCTCGTTTAATTAAAAACCTACATTCCAGCAACTAATTAAACAAATAGGTTGATAAGAATTCGTTGGAAATCTAAACATTAATTAAAAATTTACAAAAACAATGGACAAAAGAAAGATAGTAAGACTAGAGTGACAATTATTATCAGGATTCTGAGTAGAGATTTTGAGGAAGCAACAGCTAAAAGAAAATGAAAGAAGTGTGCGGCTAGTGGTGTTAAAGGGATGTGGGTTCGTATTCAATCCGTTTCACCACTGACTCACAATGTAAGATCTATGCCTGACCTGCTAGAGAGACCGCCGCTTCTGTGACTGAACAACTTAAGATCTACCTAAAGAATCAACAAGAAGTAAAAAACTGGAACGAGAAATAACCCCACAAACTGAGAGAGAAAATCAATCCAGCTGACAGTGAAGGACATACCATCTCTACAAAAAAAGGGATGACCTCCCATTGGATGGTAAAGAGCGCTCGAAGGAAATGCCCATGGAAACAACTACAATGAAAACCTAGGTAAAAAACATGCACGCATTTTAAAGTTTAATATTCGTAAATAAATAAACAAGGGACAATCTTGATAGATTTAGAACTCTACCAAATAAAACTTCAAGATAGCTTTTATATTTGATCTGTTTTACTATGTTTTATTATAGCCACATATTTATATGTGTGTGTGTTTTTTTTTATTGTTATCATATATTTTTTTATATATGTGTGTGAGTGTTATTAAACATATTTATTCATTATATTTAAAGTGTTTGCACTTGCTTTATTCTCCTATCACCAAGCTATGACAGGGGGGAAATTGTAATTTAGTGATTAAAGGGTAAGGCTGATTTTAAAAGATATTCATGTGCTGCTTGTTTGTGAGAATTTTCCCAATTATAAAAAAAATAAATAGCAATTGCTGGACATTTGTAAATTTCTTGGAAATAGTTTTGCTTTGTTCAGCAGCCAAGAGTTATTGGCCGGGAAATATAACACCAAGATAATATGTATGTATTGCCTCGGGGTTCAGTCAATGGTACAGATATGAAGTAAATTTGTATCTGTATTTGCTCTTTGCTTGCATTGTAACAGCATTGGCTATTAATTAAATTGATAATAAACAAATAAATGAAAGGAAGAATAAAATGCTCTAAAATAAAATGTAAGTGAAAATGAAATGTTGTAAGATTAAAATAAATAAAATAGTAAGTAGAATAAACTAATAAAATAGAAACCAACCAATGATCAAACAGGCCAAAAGTCATTTTTTACATTACAATATATATATATATTATAACTTTTTGGGATATACCGTGTATTATTTTCCATTGAGCACCGATATTTCAATGGAATAGCAACCGCCATTTTCAAAGTTAACTTTTGAAAGAAAAACCATTAGATCTTAACAAATAACATGACTCTGTGCGATATGAGAAATGAGATTCCAGTTCAGCATTCACAATATGAGGCTTATCAAAATGTTTATTTTGCTCAATGGAAAATAATACACGGTTTATCCCAAAAAGTTATAATTTATCTACATCATATAACCGTGAAAACATTAAGTATAACACACACACACACACACACACATATATATATATATATATATATATATATATATGTATTAAGTATAACACACACACACATATATATATATATATATTCAGTAAATAATGATTAAATAAAACAGTAATAGAAATTTCATCCAAAAAAAATATAATATTAAAATATTATTTCATATAATACAACCAAAAACATAAACATTTTTAAAACTCAAATAATTGGAGTTAATTAAATTTAAAAAAATAATCTTGCTGAAATAATAAATAATTTGTGAACATTATAATTAAGTTATTTCCAATTAAATGTCTTGAAAAATATTGATATAGGTAATTCATATTTAATAGATAATCTAACAGAAAATTTAGGATCTAAATAAAATTTCTTATAATGTATATGAAAATTGCTCTATACTTATATAAATAAAATATATTTTTATATGATGAGTTTCCTAAGCATCAGTAACAGAAGAGGCTTGAGATTAGCCAAAAGTAATATATAATGTATAATCTGCAAAACAAATAATGTTGATACTGCAAAAGCAAAACAAGTCCTCCAAACAGAAATATTATAACATAAACTTTGATAATAAAAAATATAAAATAGTAACTAAATTTGATAGAGATAAAAGCTTAGATAAATGAAAAAATATATAATTTAGTTTATGTAGAGTAAAGAAGAAAGTTAATATGATTTAATCAGAATAATATAAAATCAATAAATTTTCATAGATTTAAATAATTATTAACAAAATAATTATCACAAACACTTTTACAATGCAAAAAGACAATTATTACAAATGGTATTGTCAAGAGAATATGGTACAACTTTGAAAGCAAACTATATCATGTTTGTTTCATTTAGATTACTTGATACACAAAAACTAACCAATTTATAAGTAAAAGCAAATCATCGTTATAAATATATCAAACCACAGTATACGATAAATAATATCCATCATAAATTTTAGATTCTAAATGTAAAAACATTCTGTATATTCAATTTTGTTCTTTAATCTTTCCCACATCAATTATCTGTAAAAGTCCCTAATGGCAGATTGAATTAATGTTTCAAACATTTCTTTGATCAGTTACAAAATCAGAATTAAAAATATATTCATCTTTTAAAATTGCATTTGTTTTAGTTTAGTTTTTAAAATGTAAATTAATAATTCATGAGATTATGCAAGTAAATGAAAGTTTTTTTTAAAAATATTTTTTTATTTATAACTGATGAAAATACATTATAGCAGCTGACATAAAATAAATTTTTGTACATAATTGACTTCTTTTTCAATTTGTTTTCTTGTAAAAATAAATGTTTCTATTAATATCTAAATTATTCTTGTAAAATAATTAATATTTCACAAATATTTTTTTAAAAAAATAATAAGTGTGTAAAAAAAATAAAAGAAAATATATGTTTTAATTTTCAAAATCAAATCATACAAATAGAACTGTCAAAATCATTAACAGGCACTATCCTGTGGAGAAAAAAAGTAACTACCAATCAGTGCCTCTGAAGGCAGGTACTTGCTTCATTATAAAAGTGTTAAATTTAAATTAATTGTTTTTTTAATTTTAAAAAAAATCTGAAGATGGAAGTATTATTCAGTATGGTTTTTTCTATAAAATGAATGGGAAATCAGCAAAACAACCTTAAAAATTATAATTAGACAGTGAGTTAAAACTATGAATGCATTAACATGGGATATGCTGTTAAACCATTAATAAATACAGATCTAAATTTGCTAAATAAATTCTTGATTACCTTTATCAATGTTATTGCATATAAAATCAATATCTTCCAGAAGTTTTGCAATCTTAATTTAAAGCTCTGATATGTATGGCTAGAATTAATTTTAATTTTTTCAACATATTTGTCAAAACTCCAATCCAAAGAATTTGTATTTTATAGAGCAGAGTTTAATATGTTACTACCATATTAATGATCTATGCAAATCTTGCATTTCTGGATCTGCTTCTTTTTTAAATACAGCTATCACTAACATTTTTTAACATAAAAACCATAAAGTATAAACTTTTGTTATATCCAATACATGATACAAAATTTCCATTTCTAAACAACAATTTATTACACATCTTACATAAAGCCATTTTATAAATAAATTCCTCATCCTAATAAAATAAAATATTAATTTTAAAAAATATAATATTAAAACTTTTCAATTATCTTACTTATTATAATCAACTAAAAAGAATAAACAAGGTTTACTATACTTTGATTTCTTATACCTACAAATAGAAACTGCAGTACTTTGATCCTTATATTATATCTAAAGTGGCATTCAAGAGAGGATCCTCCTTTTGAATGCAAACAGACTGACAGTTTTACTTTAACTTTTTGTCTGGGGCATTTGGCTTTCATTAACTGCTTGTCTGGGTAGTGTTTTCTAACTGGGTAATTATAAATGGATAATTGCACTCATTAAATATTTCCATCTAAAACATCCATTAAAATGTATTCCAATATATATTGTTGATTGGTGTATGTGTATCAATATTTTGTACATACATGAAAAGTAGTTGTCTCCACAATATTACATTTATTTAAATTGCTTCATTATTAAATGTTACATCTACATAAACTAATAAAATTCTGTCTCACAGGTAGTTAAAAGTAAGACTTTTGTTACAATGTGATACATAAACAGAACTTGTGCAAGTAATATATCAATATAAAATCAGCTTAATAATAAGTCCATATTTTAACTTAGGCACAATCACTAATTGTTGTTTATTTAAAGAATAAGCTTTCTCAATAGCGTGTACACATATGGTTTTAAAAGAATTATGGATGGGAGAGTGTTTATCAATTGTATTGCATGTGTTAAGAATAGTTGCTTCCACAAAATTACAAATATTGTATAAGTTGGAAAACCAGATAAAATTATTAAACATCACATGATCACCATTTCTTATGCTTATACAAGCTGTTTTCATAGAGGCAAAACTCTCCATACACTAGTTTCACTCAGTGCATGCCAGAGTAGTCAATGGATGCAGAAATGTTTGTGCATACAATTTTATTTAGTGCCTACTCACTGATAAAAGCCACAAGCTAGAAACTAGTCTGGGGATATTTGATGAGTAAGCACTAGATAGGAATTTTATACATAAATCTTCCTACATTCAATGATTACTCTGGTTTACACTGAATGGCATTTCAGTATAAAGAGTTTTGCCTCTGTGCAAAATGATAGTTACAAGAGTGGTTAAATACTAGTTTCTCTTGAGGTAATAGTTTTAATAATGACGATAGAAAAAGATAGACAAGCGAGTTTTAAAAAAAAATTCTTTAGCTCACTGATTGAAAATTTGCTTGCTCTAAATTTAACATTCAGAGTTAAAAATTTAAAATTCAATTATTCAAAGTTTGAAATTAAAATATGATTTAAAAAAAGATGTAAGTTTTATTTTGTTTAAATGTCAAAATTATATAAAAAGATTTTTGTATTGTAGTAAATATTTTTTCTTATAATTAGTAAAACTAACATAAAAATGATGAAACAATCAATAAAATATAATTTAAACAATGGATGGATCAAGTTAAAATATAATTAATTTTTTTATTACTAACTCACCCTTTCTCTTGCATTTTCATTCTTCTGTTTGTTTAACTGTTGTCATTAGCAGCTCATAAAACCTTTAAGTTTTATTTCATTTACCAATCAAGTTGTGAAGAAAAATTAATATTGTGAAATAATCATAATGATGCATGGCTGAATTCATGGTGGATGACCATTTACCCTGGACATGATGTAGTCCTAATTAATTAACTATTTAAATCATGATATGTGATTAAACTTGAACTACTATTTCCTGAGATGTGTTTAACCTACATTAAAATTATGCTGTATATATACATGTTAGATGAAAGCCCTCTGTTATTGTCTTTGTCATTAGATAGGTGAAGAAAGATAACCTAAATCCTTTTAAAATATAAAACAGCTAAAGTAGTTGAAAATCTTAATATTTCTAAATCTTTAAGAATGGATTCTATAGCATGTAAAATATCAGCATAGATTTCATATTATAAAAGCAAAACAAATGTCAAGCATTGGTGGTCAAGAGGTTAGTGGCAGCTGCTTGTTAGAAGCAGTTGTTCTGGGTTAGCGGGTTCACTTCCCAGCTGATGCTATGACACATGAGAAAAAAAAGCAAAACGAATGAGGGACAATAAAAAGGAATTGACAAATTTTAAGGTTAAGAAAAGGATTTATAACCACAGACTCGGAAAAAACTTTTAATACTTAAAGTATAAGCACTGGAAGGATAATAACATTTATAACAATTTTATTTATGTATTTTATTATTTATTTATATTTTATAATTTAAAATAATAGTGTCAATATTTTATATGTCTTAATGTATAGGATTACCTTTGCTAAAATAATGTGGGCCAATTTAATCAATGAATATTGTTGCATAATAATTTTTGGTCATTTATTAATCTAGCCTCCAGTCTTTCTTCTCATAAATTCTTATCATTCAAATATTAATTAATTATACACTGTAATGTGAATAGCTTGTATTAATATTGTTTGATTAAAATAAGGAATTAATTTTGTAATAGCTTGTGAGATAAGGGTTCCTACAAGTTAGTCATTGTATAGTTTAATAATGCCAATGCTGTAGAATCTCCTCCATGGATTTTCCCAGTATTTGGTGGCACTCTTTTAAAACTAACAAATTTTTAATCCATGGAGGATCTACTTTCTCTTCAATTAATTAAAAATGGTTTAATAGCTTGAAAAGGTGAACATGGTCTCTAAGATTTTTATGAATAAAGATAAGTCTGACTATTAGTATAATTTCTGATTAAACTAAATTATATTTTTTTCTATCTTGTATCATCACTAAGTTATTTAGATTTTAGTATAAAATCACAAAATGTTATGTCTTTAGGATTAACCATTAACTTTTCAAACCCATAGGATTTTTATAATTAGTGCTTAACTTGGGCACTTTCATTTTCAAATCCTCAGGTGCTTGAGGGTGATCCTGTCTAACTAATATATATAAAAAAAATAATCATAAATTAAATGGAGAAAATAATAATTCAGTGAGAAATGAAGTAACAGATAGGAGATTAACAGTTAAAATAATAACTCAATTTAATATTAAAATAGTTGTTGAATTTTATGTTAAAAGAAAATATAAGCAAATAATATAAATCAATTGTGCAAATAAGTAGGACAAACTAGTAAAATGGCAAGCAATAAAATAATGAGGCAGAAATGAATAAATAAGGCTATGGAATAAAAAGGTGAATGAGTACATCAATAAATCGAATAAAAAAGTTAAATAAAAATAATTTTTAAAATAGTGTTATTAAAAAATAAGGTTGTCATCTGATCCTTCATGTCAGCCGCCAGAGGCGCGATTTCTAACTGAAAAACACATTAATATATAGTTCCCGGGATAGCGATTCTCTATTAATATTGACTTTTTTTTTGGTTTGTTTACAAAGTTTACTTTTTTTTGTTTCTGAATTATTTTTCCCAAATAATATTTTTGACGATGGGATAATAATAGTTTTTTTTTTTTTTTTACCAAAGGATCTTTTTTTGGTGTGTGTTCAAATAGTAATTTGTGTTTTTTTTTTAAAAAAAAATAATATTACTGTTTTTGTAAAATTGGATTGACAAAATTCAAGAGAGAATGGGGTTTTATGATGGATCTTTAAATAATAATTTATGCTACTTTGATAGGTTTACATTTGATTGCCGAAAACAATTATTGGGAGAAGTGTTGTTTTTTTTTTCACGCGTGTGTGTTTATGTTTAAATAAAATTTAAAACCTTTACTTTTATCAGTTTACATTTGATGGACAACCGATTGGACTTCCTTTCATTTATAAATTATGGTTTTGGTTCTACAAATAAATATTTTTGACAATGGGACGATAATTTGTTTGTTTAATATTTATTGACAAGAGCGGGTGTTTTTTTGGTGTAGATTCAAATAGTAATTTGGGTTACGTTTAAATAATAAGTTGCGGTCTTACTTTGATCGGTTTACATTTGATTCCCGACACTAATTACTGGGAAGGGTGTTTTTTTATGTGTACGATTGTAGACAACAATTATTGGGAGAAGAGGTGTAACTGTTTAAAGAATAGTAGTTTACGTTACTTTTAGTAGTGGTGTACATTTGATTGCTGACAATAATTAGTGAGAGGGGTGGGTGTTTTTTGGTGATTGGTGACAACAATTATTGGGAGAAAGAGTTTTGCATTTTATTTTTGTTCGTGTGTATGTTTAAATCAAAATTTAAGTTACTTTTATCGGTTACCATTTGATTGAAAACCGATTTGACTTTCTTTTTTTTTTTTTTTCGTTTATAAATTATTTGGGTTTTCCCAAATAATATTCGATTTGACAATGGGACAATAATAGTCTAGGTTTCTTTAATTTTGATTGACAAGAGCGAGTCTTTTTCGGTGTATGTTTGAATAGTAATTTGGGTTATGTTTAACTAATAATTTACTGTCTTACTTCGATTGGTTTACATTTGATTGGACAGGACAATTAGTGGGAGGGTTTTTTTTGTTTTTTTCTATATGATTAAAGAATAATTGACGTTCCTTTTATTTGACTGTTTAATTGCCGATGACAACAATTATTGGGAGAAGAGGGGTTTTGGGGGCTATGTTTAAATAAAAATTTTAGTTACTTCTTTTATTTTACATTTGATTGCCGACGCCAACAATTATCGGGAGAAGAAGGGATGTACGTTTAAATAAAAATTGAAGTTACTTCTTTTATTTTTGACATTTGACGAAGGTCATTTAGAATCCCTCAAACAATCTTGCCTTTACGAAGTGAACCTTTCCGTCGGCAGATGTTTTCGGACCTCAAATCTGCATATATTTGCCACACAATCCAATCTTTTCTTTCAGCAGCAGGATGTTTTTTTCTTTTTTCCTGCTGTAGAAATATTCCAGTGCTGGCCCGTGTCTGGCAATTCCCATCTTTTAAAGTTTTCTGTTGTGGGAATTAGCCGTACTTTTTGTCTCAGAAAATTTCTCACTAAAACGTGACTCAAAGCGTGATTTTTAAATTTTTACGCTATTCCACCCTAATCGAAAATTTAGGAGAAATACAAATTTATGAGGAACAATCATGATACTGTTAAAATTGATAAAATGTAACAGTACATCGATTGGTCTTAAAAAAAACAAGGCACCGATGAAAATTTAAATAATTTTGACACGATCAAAATAAACACCCTAGTACGATATTGTTACATCAAATACATAACGCAGCATTACGATATAGTGTGTGACACAAACAACTACGGCATTTTCCTCTGCTTTTAGCATTGGAAAAAGCCACACCGTTAACCGCTAAGCCGAGTTAACACTCTTTCTAGATTTTATCGTAGAAAGGAAACTTAACTTCCGAGTTAATACTCTACCTTTTAGCGTAGAATGTAGACTTAACTCCAAGTTAACAATCTTTCTAGGATTTCTTTTAGAAAGAATGCTTAAAGGCTTGGGTGCAGCCACGGAAATGGCATATTTCTAGAAATTTAGCTAGAAATCGCGCCTCTGGTGGCTGACACAAACGATCAGATGACAACCAAAAATAAATATTGTAGATAAATATTATAATTTATTAGATATTTACAAGATTGAGAGCAAAAATGAAAGCTGCAAAAAAAGAATTATAAAATGTTTCTAATAAGGAACAAAGTTAAATCTCAAATAAAGTTGTGCATGTGGCAATGATGAGGGAAAGGTTCATAAAACTTGAAAATCAAATGATAGAAATGGCCATAAAATCTGACAATCAAGGGATGGTCATAAAATTTGTAAGGCAAAGTGAAATATTTAAAAGGCTGAAGTATCAAATTAAAATGAGATATGAACCCATGAGGGAAGAAATTATAACAGAACAGGAGATTTACCCCCATACAGAGAATAAAGTTGAGAGTCATGCTAAAATCTACATCAAAATAAAATTGAGCAGGTAAGCAAAATAGACTTCTTATGTGAGGCAATAAAAACCAGAAAATTAAAGTGAAATGAAATAAGAAAGAAAATAGAAGACTCAGACAATGTGGTAGTGGAAATAACATATAGAAGAGCAAAAAGGCTTAGATATAAAGCATTTCAATGTTGAATAGATACAGCAAATTGAGGAAGTAAATGCTAGAACTAGTCAACAAAGTATAAATGAAGTTGGGGGGGGGGTTCCTGAAAGAGATATTTTAAATGCTTTCTCTGGTTAAGCATTTATCAGAAAGCTTGTTGAGCAATTGACAATGCTCATTGTTTACATCTTACAAGCTTAAGAGAATTGGATCATGTAATCTATGTCTTTTATTTTGACTATTTATAGTCTCTGCCTTAAGTCTTATGCGATGTTATATTTCTAACACTACTAATATATAGTATGGCTGAAGATCTTTCAGCCTCATATAGGTATTTGAGTTGGATAGCTAGGTTTGAAGACATGTAGGTGTCTGAAAATGTCAGATTTTGCACTCAATAGATAACTTTTAGATAAATGCTGGCTTTGGGTTGGTATTTTTAGATCCAGTGTCTGGAGTTATCCTAGCACCTCTCTGAGGAATGCCAAAGCATGAAACCATGGTCAGAGGTTAGGGGGGTTCCTGACAGAGATATTTTAAATGCTTTCTCTGGTTAAGCATTTATCACAAAGCTTGTTGAGCAATTGGCTATGTTCATTGTTTATATCTTACAAGCTTAAAAGAATTGAGTCATGTGATCCATGACTCTTATTTTGACTATAAATGAAATATGGTTGGAAAATAAAATTATTTCTAAAAAAATGGAAAATTTAGAGAATGAATTTTATAATAATATGGAAGAAATGAGAAATTGAGTAAGGAAAAATTGAGAATAAAGTTGAAAATGGTCACAGTTGGAATGGCAAAAACGGAGAATAGAACCTCTAGAAAACAAACTAAATATTTACTCCAGTGGAGAACGAGTAATAAAAGTGACCAGGTGATAAATGGGAGCATAAATTGAAAAATTTTCTCACTATTTCATTTGAAAACATTAAGTGTCATTGAAAAATATGTGGAGGGAAAACCTAATCTCTCTATAAATTTAGTGTACATTTGGCTGGTTTTATCCTCTCAAAGGTTCAGTGTCCAATTAATGAATTAATGAGTTTATGCTTCAATGAAAAGTAAAAAAATAATTTTATAGAACCATATTTTTTTAAAAACATTGTATGTTCTACCTTAATTATAATTGTCAAAATCATAATAAAATAAATAATAATAGTGAGACATTAATTGGTGATGATCAGTAGGTAATTAAGAGTGTAGAAATATAAAGTGTAAGATTTATAGTATGTATGATAAGTGTGAATTGAAACCATATGATTAAGCATTTTCTCTGGAGGAGGTGGCTAAACTTCAGGTGTGTGTTTGAGCTTAAAATTGCAATGTGAGTTTATACTGAAGAAGCAGTCAAGAGATATCCTGGGGGGATTACTACAGGGTAGTTGGTTGAAAAGAATACCCACTTATATGATAAATAATCAGTTATAAATTGTAAGTTAAAATTGGATGGTAGAGTTTTCTTGATGTTTGCAAAAAGCTATCCAAACTAAGAATCTTTTGTAAACAGCCATATGAGGCACAATTTGGCTCATGATTTAGTTATAACATTCTTGATAAATTAAAATAAGGTTTAGCTAACATTTATTCAGATGACTTTAGTGCTGAAATGTTAATCTCTATGTCATCAAAGTTATATATGTATAAAACAGGCTAAACTCTCCATACAGCAGTGGCAGTGAGTGGTACTACTTATGGAAAGTTTTGCCTTTTTAGCAGCTTGAGCAAGCATAAAAAATTGTGATCATGTAATGTTTAGTGGTTATATATATATATATATATATATATATATATATATATTGTATATATATATATATATATATATATATATATATATAATATTACAAATTGATGTCTGTATTTCTTCAAAATAATATACATAACTTTATATATATATATACACACACAACAGTATCAAATCATGCCTTTCTCATCTATAACATTGATAATGTATAATGTATAAATAAAATCATCCAATGTCAAAAGTCTGAATTGACTTACTCTATTTCTAACCCTACAGGAGGGCAATGAATTAGTTGCAATGCAAGATACATAATTGACCACAACAGTGGCTAAATGCTGGTTACTGGGGGGAGGGTGTTAATAGTTTTAATGATGATATAAAAAGGGTAGATAACGAGTTAAAAAAATAAAAAAGATTTCTGTTAGTTCACAGATCTAAAATTTGCTTGTATTATCTCTAAATTTAACATTTAGAGTTTAAATTTTAAAGTTCAATTATTCAAAGTTTAAAATTAAAATAAGATTTTAGAAGAATGATTCAAGATTTATTTCACTAAAATGTCAAGATTATAGAAAAGATTTTTGTATTGTAATAAATTTTTTTGTTATTATAATTAATAAAACCAATTTTAAGAAGGATGAAAAAAGCAATAAAATTTAATTTAAACAATGGACAGTTCAAAAGTGTAATTAATTTTTTTATTAAAAGATTGTTCTCTCTCTTGCAACATTCTTTTTTTCATATGTGTCATAGCATTGGCCAGGAGGTGAACCCACAACGATCTGCAACCAACTACTTGCTTGCAAGGCCACTGCGATGACCTCTCAGCTAACAATGCTTGTTTAGTTGTCATTATTACTTGCTTGCAAAAACTTTGTTTTATTTTATTTAACAGCCAAGTTATGAAAAAAATCAATTTTGTGAAATAATCATGATAACTTGTGGCATTTGTGGGTGAACCATTTATCCTAGTTGCAATGTAGTTCTAATTAACTATGTATTTAATTCCTGATATGTGATCAAACTTAAAGTGCCACCCTGAGTTATGTTTAACCTACATTTATATGTCTGCATATATCTCATGAAATATCTGTTTTTAAAGAGGTGAAGGAACAATCTAAAGCCTTTTAAAATGTAAAGCAGCTAAAGAAGTAGAAAACCTTAATATTTCTAAATCTTCAAGAAAGAATTCTATACCATGTAAAATACCAGAATAGACTTTATAATATAAAAACAAAACAAATGAACAAAAATGAAAAGCGATTAACAAACGTTAAGCTTAACAAAAAAGATTTATAACCAAATGTGATCACCTGAAAGATGGTAACTGTTGCAACAAATTTATTTATGTATTTTATTATTTATTTACATTTTATAATTGAATGTAATAGTATTTCAATATTTTATATGTCTTATTGTATAGCATTAAGTTTATTAAAATAATGTAAGGTAGTTTAATTAATGAATATTATTCCACAATAAATATTTTTTTGTTATTTATTAGTCTACATTCCTGTCTATAATATTTATTTTACAAAGCGCAGACAGTATTGAAATTAAACTGAGAGAGTGCACTTGAGAGATTTGCACTCTCTCAGTTTAATTTCAATCCCATCTGTGCTTTGTAAAATAAATATTATTTACATATATTGCTGCAAGTTATAACATCGAAAAACTACTGCATAGTAAATCGAAAGATTTCACGCTGTATGTTTATAATTAGAACCCAGTGAGTTGAGTGTGAAGATATTTAAGATTCATGCTTTCAGATCTAAGTACTTTGGACTGGCTTGGAAATATAGAAAGACAAGTAAAGAAGAGAGTGGAACCACTCTTTTCTTGTTAAATGCTCTGTCTCAGTATTTGCGATCTGATTGACTAAGTGCTTGAGAGATTTGCACTCTCTCAGTTTAATTCCTGCCTATCTTTTCATAAATTCTTACCATTCAAATATTAATTATTTACTGTAATGTGAATGAATTGCTTGTATTAATATTATTTGATTAAAATGATAAAATTAATTTTGTAATAGTTTGTGAGATAAGGTTTCATACTATTACATTAGTCATGGTATGGTTTAATAATGCTGATGGTGTAGTAACCTCCATGGATTTTTCAGTAATGGGTGGGGCTCTGGTTTAATTTTTAATCAATGGAGGATTTAATTTGCCTTGAGTTAATGGTCTGGAAAGGTGTCTATGGCCTATAATATTTTTATAAATGTAGCTAGGTCTGAGCATTAATGTAGTTATGATTAAACTAAATTGTATTTTCCTCCCATCTTGTATCATCTCTGAGTTATTTGGATTTAAGTGTAAAATCACAATGTTATTTTTTTTAAGAGAATATTTATTATATTTTATAAGTTTGTTGTTACATTATTTACAAGCAATGAATTATTGATATGATGGGGTTTACATTAATTGAGTTTTTTATATTGAGAATGATTTTATTATGTTGACCATATAGGTTTGGTTCAAATGTAAACCAAGCTCCAGATTACAGCAAATATGTCTGGGTTAGACTGTTCTGTCCTTTTTTTTAAATTCTTGTGAGTTTCACTAGATGATTGTTAATTGCCGTTTGATTGAAGGTGAGAGTGCCACTAATAGATGACATTGTATAAAGTAAAAGAGTAGCCATTTGAATGGATGGGAAATATCCTTTTGTTTTAGTGGTAGAATAGGTGCCGGGTGGTTTCTTCATCATTTTGGAATAGCTGGCATATGGGATTAATTGTGGAGATTTCTCTCTTTTATGATAGAAAGAAGCTTATGGTAGGGCTTTGAGGTTAATTTTTAGGATGAAATCAAGATATTTGGGCTCCAAATGCCATAATCTGAATTTTTTAATAATGAGTTTGTTAGTCATATTTAGTGTAGTGGGAATCGGAAGGCTTGTATTATGTGAGAGATTGTGTGCTTTCCAGTAGTTAATCTTTTTCAAAAAGGTTAGGTCATCTACCTTTGAGTGTTTCATTATGTGATATATTAGGCTAGGGATCCATTCCATGTTTTGAAGTGGTGGGTGATCTATAGACTCAATTTAATAAAATTGGAAAAGTTAGGATACATTAAGATCAGTTTGTGTATGGTGTTGTAGTATGTATTAATAGAGTGAAATGATAAACCATTATTTTTTGCATAGTTTTGTAATGTTTTTAGGCTGATTGCAGATATTTTATTATTCCAGATCAATTTTGAGAACATGAACTTAACTTTTTTTATAAATGAGTTGGTGAAGTTTGTCACAGATATAGGGTCATTAAAATTGACACTTAACATAAGTGCTCTAATTTCCAAATTCTCAAAATTATTACAATATATATAAAAAC